>JAPDSC010088699.1:175877-214805 GCA_026290005.1 Latrodectus geometricus | reverse complement strand
ATTTTGTATTATCACATATTAAAACGCGTTTTATGTATAAATAGCAAAATAACTTTGTAGTTGTGAAGTTTTCAGTTTACACTGTAAATAATATGTTGTCCTTATAATTATGTTCACAAGAGAAAAATCTAATATTACAGGAAAACAGATAAGCGTAAACCACCAGTGTAAGTTTCATGTTAAAGGACGGTGTACGCTATTATAAGCATTTTGCGCGTGCTAGTAAAAATTTATAAAGAAAAATTATGAGAAACCTATATTGCTTCGAAGAATAAAAAATTTAGTTTGTTGATTATGTTTTTTACAATTTATTTTTATTAATGGCAATCAAAATAAAAACACTATTCAAATTTAAGAATAACTTTTAAATTTATAATTTTTTAAGAATTTATTGAAAGTAAGAATACAAGAAAGGTGTTGTATTTATTACCAAATTGCACTGCATAACGTACAGTTATCAACAAGCAAAGATAAAACCATAAGAATGTACTCGGAAGAAAATACGTTTAGACTCAACTGAACGTAATGCAATACTGATCGACAACCAAAGATGTCTTTTGAGATTTTAAATCAGAACTACTGGATGTTGAAATCAAATACTTAAAGGGAAAAAAAAGACTTTCTCTTAAACTAGAACTTTTCTCTGAACTTTTTAAAATTTTTTTCAATTTTATTTTAAATATATATTTGATTTGTGCTCTATTTTTCCTAATATAATGAAAGTCTATGAGAAACATGATTAAATACACAAATAACAATAATTTCAATAGCAATATATTTTGTGGGTAAAAATAAATTGTCCCTGAAAAGCAACCTATATCTGTTATTTATATTCTATAATCCAAAGATTTTTTTTTTACATGTCCACTAAATAAATATTTGTAAATAATACACACTATATTTATGTACATAATATTTCAATATTATAGACTTTTTATTTATAGGTACAATTCTATTAAGTACTGTATTTGTCGCTCTATTTAAATAGTGTATGTGCTTTCTTCAAAACTAAATAAATGGTGTTTTATAATATGAAAATTTTGATTTTCAATAAAAAGCAATACTACTTTAAAATCGCTCAGATTAGGATTACTAAAATAATTTAGTATAAAATTCGTAAGATTTCCACATGCACGCACATACATAGATATAATTTTTCATTTACCTCTTATTTATTTAATATTCGCAGAAAGATAGGATACAAAAAATAATATAAAAATAAATAAATAATTATTATGTCATATATATATATATATATATATATATATATATATATATATATATATATATATATATATATATATATATATATATATTATTATTATTATTATTATTAGAAAAATTTCTGATAAGGACATATCGTAGAGAGGAAAACATACTGTAGTCATTAATTATTTATAGTTATAGTCAGGGAAACATTTGCTAAGATTTTATTACTATAGTAGCTATAATAGCATTATGCTGGTCCATAACTAGTAAATATATATTGATGTTTAATATTAGAACTAACTTTAACTGCATTACACATAAGAGATATAAGATGATCAAATGCATGAAATAATACGATGCCATACTATATATGAAACAAATTTATCTCGTTTTAAAGGCCATTATACATTCCTCTCTCAGTTAAAGAAGATACCAAAGTATTTCCTGTAAGGATGCAAATAAATGAATAAATAAATAAATAAAAATATATACCTTAACTTAAAAAATCGCATATTTTCAAAATATCAATATAAATAATGAATTGAAATTTTGTAAAACAAACGTCATGAAATTAATTAATAGATTTCTTATTTTCATTACTGTAAAACATGTTAATAATTTGTATATAATTAGATGCAAATGAGAAACATTTCGTTATAATTATGTAGAAATTATTGATGTTTCGTCACACACTCTCTTTATCTTTTCTTAAGTCTGTATCTGGTTTATATACTCTTTCAAAACATTGAGGATATAATTGTAATTTACCACTATTTGGCTAAGAAAAATGTAAAAATATGTATCATTGCTCATGTATTTCATCTCAGTGCAATAACTACTTGTTTTCCAAGGATTTTTTGTATTTTGCATGCCGTATCTTTATTAGTTAAATAAAGATTTGCATCAAGTAATGAAGTTTTACATTGTAAATAAATGATTTAGAATTACTGTCTAGAAAATGAAATCAGTGAATATCATAATTTCAATTTTATGTTACATCAATAAATGAAATTAACAGTGAAATGCATTTAACAATAAATTTCTCTAGTCCATTATTTCACCTCAAGAGGACTTTTTGCTGAAAGAAACAGACAATATCTGTCTGACATTACGCAATTGGACAAGCGTATGTAAAAATGAAATTTTAGCAAGAAAAACCAACAGATGTTTTAAGAATAAAGTTCTTATATTTTAAATGCATTTTAACCTGCAAATGTTTTAAGCCATTGTTTTACTTTTTATCATATAGGATGGTCCAAAAAATATGACAACACAATATACTATGCGGTCTTGATATCAAACGTATGGATACAAGTTTAATTCTTCCATATTATAATAACACATATATTGATATTTCAAATGAATGCTTGATTATCGGAAACTGAGAATTATGGAATGATTGATTCTGAAAAAAGGATTATGAAATATTAAGAACAACGAAGTGATGTAACCGTTCAACAAGCATGTCATTCGGTATTTAGAAAGAAATTAACACCCAGTGATGTGTTATTGTGCAATAAATGGTCTCAAATTCATAGCCGATATAGTGTCAAGAGTGAAGTATCGATAGTTTCCAGAGCGCAACTGTGGATCTGAAGGAGGAAGTTTTAATAAGCCATGCCGACAAAGGTTCATCCGGACGTGCCTCGTCCCCATAGAACTGCTGCTTCTTTACATGACTTGGAACATCTGATGAGCATTTGATTGGATTGAATCCAGAGAAATTTACAGGATTGTGTGGGTCCCATGAAGGCCAGATTTAACACCGTGTTTCTCTTTCTCATGGTGTTAAATCAAGAATAAATTGCACAGGATGTTTTTAATTCACTGGAGGACTTGAAACTGGTCATCAGAAGGGATAGTGATACACTTGATACCCGGAAGCTTTACAGCTTTATGAGAGAGTTTTGGAATTGGCTTTATAGCTTTATAGTCGGGAATGGTAGCCATTTAGAGCTTCTCGTATATATTAAATTTCATTAATACCTTTATCCAGAAAAGGACGTTTTATGTTCTCGCCGATAGTCTTTTTTTCTACATTCAAATGCTTCTGTGGCTAGTTATTTCCCCAGATTGAAAAATAAATCGAATAAAAATTTGCTTTTAAGGCAAGGATAGCAAATTGGAGGATAACTTTTCTTTTCCTTCTATTAGTTAAACATTTTCAGCAAGGTAAGTCTGTGATACAATCAAAAAGATTTGCTTTAAATTGATTCACTTTGGTTTATAATTCTTTATTCTGTCTATGAATTCACCATGGCACTACCAGCACCATTCTAAAGTGAATAATGGTGCGTCTATCATCTTAGTATACTCTATTATGTCACATGGTATCATGTGGTGCTAGCAGCAATATAGTAGAGCTACGTTTATAAGGTACATCTTATGATTTATTGTTTGATTCTTCAAAAATGTCGAATAATAGTTATTAGTTGCATCTCCAGGAAGGGTCTATTTTATTACTGAGAAAATATAAAACGTTTACAGTTAATACATATCGATTCCATTTTATCTGTGCTATATATAAGTAATAGACTGCTGTAATCATTGTTAATATTCTTTAATATTAAAATTTTATTAACTTCATACATGATTTAAAGCGAAATTTCTAGATGAATGTGTTAATTTTAAGAAAAGCTTTATAATTTTGTGGATACAAGCTTAAAACGTACTGGAAACTTCATATATGATATATATTAATGGTACCTCTAATAATACTGTCTGCCACTACAGTAACTATGAATAACAGCTTCAAAACATTTGCTTTCTAATCTACTAAAAACCATTTGAAATATTTAGAAATTTTAATTTGTAGGGGAAAATATAACTGTAAGTATAAATAGCATTAAAATCATCAAATTAATTTAGTAAGCATAAGTTTTAATGAAAACATTTTACAAATGTTTTAAAATTGAAAAATCAACGCATATGAGTCATATATATTTTACCTAAAAAGAAAGTATAGCAATTTTAATTTAAGGAACGAAAGAAATATAAAATGTTTCAGAAAAATATATATATTACTTTCTTTGCGAATTAATTTTTGCTATAAAAGAAAAGTAATAAGAAATCAAACTAATTAATTATAAATTAAATTAATTTTAATTTAAAAATCCATTGAAAAACTGAAAAAATATAACAGCTAACTATAGTTAATAATTTTTACAACTTTTTGTGTTTTATTTCTGTGATATATTATTTTCATTTTTATGATTTGTGTGTTTTGAAACTGTTCATAAAAATATTTTACAAAAGCTCAAAGTTTTTAATATAATAATTTTCATTATACTTCTCACAGGAGAATCACAATTTAATTTAGACATCTATGTTTAACTTTTTGGTTGCTAGACATGAAATATTTATAACTAGCAATCAAAATGCTTGATTAAATAAAAGATACATAATAATATTCTAAATGAATAAAATCCTTATTCTGTTAAAACACCAAATTTTTCTATGAATGCAGTGACCGAAATAGAATGTAACATAACAGGATGACGACTTTGGGCTAACTTGAAACATCAGCTATATTTTATTTCGAAATCTTAAATTCACCATTTATACAAGGTAACAAATAAAGTTTTTACCATTTTTGCATTCTCATTATCATATGAATATTAAGAGATTAGTAAAAAAATTAGCACTTAAAGTGGTTAAAAAAAACAATCGGTTGAGAATAAGAATAGCAGTCATTTTAAAAACAGGTCAATCTTGCTCTTTCATCAATATAATTCCTTTAACAGCGAAGACAAATGTAAAAGTTTAAGGAGCTCGTTCTTTGTTGTTTACAGTATGACATCAAAATATAATTATCTGCAGCTGCATCAAGGCCTTCAATATGCCATGTGTTAGGAGATAGTTCTTAAAATGAATGTACTGGGCAATAGTTGTAAAAGTTCAAGTTACTAAATGAGTCTTAAGCCAAGCACTCATGGACTTCTTTGCGTCCAAAACATCACATGGAGTTTGCACAGCTGGTGGCATATTGTCAGAAGGTGCTAGATACTGATAGATATTACACTGAGACTAACAAAAAGTTATAAATATATACCTTCAGTAAATCTAAATCAATTTGACCTATAAAAACTATAAGAACTTTATTGGTTTCATTACAATAAATTTAAATTATACTTAGCATAAATTAAATCTCACTGTATGTTCAAGAACAGAATGTGTTGCATTGATTTGC
Source organism: Latrodectus geometricus (assembly GCA_026290005.1). Classification (NCBI taxonomy): domain Eukaryota; kingdom Metazoa; phylum Arthropoda; class Arachnida; order Araneae; family Theridiidae; genus Latrodectus; species Latrodectus geometricus. Next base: position 209,407 of record JAPDSC010088699.1, on the reverse strand, counting down.
CACTATAACGTGCTCTATTCGCGTTTCTTTAAGGATGTCACATCACTTCCAGAATAGAAGTGTGTCCTAAATAAGACGAAAATAAGTAAAATTTGCTTACAAGTTAAATAAAGAAGTTAAAGTGGTTTAAAATGTTTAATGTAGATTAAATATTAAAGTATAATTAAAGTGAAAGTAGGTGTTTTCGGTATTCTTATAAGAACTTCAATGCTTGAGTGGCACTTCTGTAGTTATGAAAACTACACATTACATCAATCTATATATATATATATACACTACTGGCCATTAAAATTGCTACACCAAGAAGGCGACATGCTACAGACGTGAAATTTATACGAAAGGAAGAAGGTGCGGTGATATGCAAATGATTAGCTTTTCGGCGCATTCAGACAAAGCAGGCACCAGTAGCGACACCTACATTGTGTTTAAATGAGGAAATTGTTCAGCCGGTTCCTCATACACAAATTGCATTTGAACGTTGTTGCCTGATGAAAAGTTGTTGTGATGCCTCGTGTAAGAAGGAGAAATGCGTACCAGCACGTTTATGACTTTGATAAAGGTCGAATTGTAGCGTACCGGGATTGCGGTTTATCTTATCGCAGTATTGCTGCTCGCGTCGGTCGAGATCCAATGACTGTTAGCAGAATATGGAATCGATGGGTTCAGGACGGTAATACGGAACGCCATGCGGGATCTCAACGGCCACCTATCACTAGCAGCCGAGAAGACAGACATATTATCCGCATGACCGTAATGGATCGTGCAACCACGTCACGAGCCGTGAGTCAAGAAACGGGGTCGTTTGGAAGACAACAGGTGTCTGCACGAACAGTTCGTTGACGTTTGCAGCAGCATGGACTCTCAGCTCGGAGACCATGGCTATGGCTTCCCTTGACGATGCGTCATAGACAAGAGTGCCTTCAATGGTGTAATCAACGACGAACCTGGGCGCATGAATGGCGAGACGTCATCTTTTCAGATGAATCCAGGTTCTGTGTACAGCATCATGATGGTCGCATCCATGTTTGGCGGCATCGTGGTGAACGCACACTGGCAGCGTGCATTCGTCATCGTCATACTGGCCCATCATCTGGCGTGATGGTATGGGGTGCCATTGGATACACGACTCGGCCACCTCTTGTTCGCATTGACGGTGCTTTAAACTGTGCACGTTACATTTCTGGTGTGTTATGACCCGTGGCTCTACCCTTTATTCGAGCCCTGCGAAACCCTACGTTCCAGCAGGATAATGCCCGACCGCATGTTACCGGTATTGTACGGACCTTCCTTGATACAGAACATGTTCGGCTGTTACCCTGGCCAGCACGTTCTCCAGATCTTTTACCAATAGAAAACGTCTGGTTAATGGTTGCCGAGGACTGGCTTGTCACCAAACGCCAGTCACTACGGTTGATGAACTGTGGCATCGTGTTGAAGCTGCATGGGCATTTGTACCTGTACATGCAATCCAATCTCTGTTTGACTCAATGCCCAGGCGTATAACTGCTGTTATTACTGCCAGAGGTGGTTGTTCTGGGTACTGATTTCTCAGGATCTATCCAGCCTAATTTTTTGAAAATTTAATCACTTGTTATTTCTAGTATAATATATTTGTCCAATAAATATCATTTTGTTATCTGCATTTCTTCCTGGTATAGCGATTTTAATGGCCAGTAGTGTATAAATTATATATATATATATATATATATATATATATAGTCTTCAGTTCATGGTGCAAAACAGCAAACTGTAGAAATATTTTTTAAAGCGTAAATTATGTGGAATATTAGGTGCATATTTTTTCAGTGAAATATAGTAGCACGCAAACTTATATGTATAGAAGTAAACATGTACACACTCATATATACATATAAATGAAAGTAAGTATTTAATTAAAAAAATTATATTACTTGATTCCTGCAAATTAAAGAATTGAAGTATAAACTGAGCTGGTCTTAGAAAATAAAATTTGTATCTCAAAAGATGGAAATGAATAAGTGTAATGGGAATTTCTATTCCACGAAAAGTTATTTTTTCGCCTTGAATAGCTCAATAATTGTATTGCACTCTACGGTAATACTCAGTCTAAAAGCTTTTCAACCGCTGAATACATCAAACATTCCGCATTATTTATTTTTAGTGAAAAGAACTCACACTTGGGCTTCCAAATGTCAGAAAAGTATCGTGGTTTGAAGTGAAAGAACAGCTGCAAAGAAAGTTAAAATTCGGAATTCAGTTTATACAAATTGTGGTAGTTCAAATTTTCTTCACACACACATGCATATATTTAGAAATAAATATTAAGCTTTACCATTACTAATAGAAGTAACTAAAAGTATATTTCCTTTTAATTCTTAAATGTTTCATAACTTATATCTTAAAGTAAAAGTACGATTACCATGGAAGAAATCGACAAATGTTTACAGTAATTTTATTCTAATTACGACTTCCAATTCTGATTAAATATTACTTCTTAAGACATTTCATTATAATTTTGTTTACTTAAGCAATTCATAAAAGTCACCCTATTTATCTCTTATTTGAAATAATTGAGACTATGGAGAAAATATTCTTTTTTTTAAATCTTGAGTTGATTTTTACATCTCGAAGTGAAGACAGTTTTATCAAATATATTAACAGATTAATCTTGGACATTTGTTAAAAAGAAGTTCTATTAAAGTTGTTATATCCTTTTCAAATGTCAACTGCTCGGTTAATAATTTGCTTTTGACAATAGTTTGTAGATAATTTTGATGAAAGAAGAATTAATAACTAAAGTTATTACAGTAAGAAGTTTTATTTGATTACTTGTTATGATAACTTAACGAAATATAGTTAACATTTTTAATGAAATGAATGTGAATTCGAACTACTTATCTGTAACAACATATTAATGGAATGAGGTAAGACAATTGGGAGCTTAATTTAGTAACGGGAATGGTAATCTTCTCTGGTAATATATCTTTTTTTTACACGATGAAGTTCTAATAAGTTTCCACATTATGAAAATATTTCATTTAAATGCCTAGATTTGATTAATTTTAAGATGTTAATTTCATTGTTAAATTTGGTAAAAGTGTTTTTACCGAACAAATTTGTAAATAAATCTTTTGAAAAAAGTCTGAAAATTATGCAGTGTAATCCCAAAGGGATACCATTTAATAAATATTTTTGGGTTGAAAAATTCTTAAATTTAAATATTAATGTTATCATTAAATAAAAATATATAAAAGATAAGCAATAAAATGAAAAAGATATAATAATGCATCAATAAGTCTAATTAGCTCCCAAATTTAATTGAATTTAAAACGTTTTCATCAATGAAGAATCATGAAAGGTATTGCACTGCAGAAAAGTAAAAATTTATTATTATATTAAGGTAATTTGATATGTATATTTAAATGACATAATACTTTTACAACCTCATACGAAGCCTCACGTCATAACACTGAATAGTTAAAAAGTAATATTTTTGAGAAAAATTATATATCAAAAGGATCTCCATTCACTTATATAAGAATATGATGTTTCAATGTTTTTTTCAGACTATTCAGTATGAAAAGTCACAGTAAAATATCTCTTAGTAAACCTTTATTATCCGTTATTTTACATCATATAGTGAACAACTGAATGACCTGAGTCTATAGTAAGATTTTATAATATTCACACTGTATGTACCGTAGGGAGAAAATCAGAAAGAAACTCAGGCACCCACCTCCACAGAAATGCATGCAGAAGTACAACATGTTTCTCCTGCCTTTCATTGGCTTGGATCAAACCCGCAAACCTGTCCCTTTATACAGAGGACTTTTATCCCTAGGGCACGGAAAACCCTACTGCCTGATATTGATATACCAATCTATATCAGATTACATTTAAATAAACCTTTCATCAGTGAAAGGTTTATTTAAATGTAATCAGTGAGTATGAGCTCTTACGAAGGTAATTGTATGTTTTGTTGTTTAGTTCAGTATCGGTCCGAGGATGAAGGACTATTCTAGTCAGGCTTGGAGGAGTTAAGTTATTGTGGAATACGTGATTACTATTATGTGAGTTATTTTTATTTCATTCATATAGTTCGCTTGTAAATTGGAAAATTAAAGACATGCTAAAATTAGTTGTGATTTTATTGCTCCCTCAGGAAGTAATATAAAAAAAAAGTTGCATTAAATGAATATGATAATAAAGATATGGAGACAGTAGAAGACATAATTTATAGCTTAAGTGAGATTGGGATTTTCAAGATTATGGTATAACGTGAGTATAGGATAGACAGGAAAGGCTGTATGACAGAATGGATGTGATAAAAAATGAAGAATGAAAGCTAAGATGACTAAGAAATTATTTAACCGCGTACAAGAAGAAATAAATTACAGAAAATGGTTGTATACAAAAAGAAATGGTAATTACACAGACTTCTCTTGGTGGAAACTTAGATGTAAATATTGAAGCGCCTGGTCTATTCAATAGATAAACAAAAGTGGTTTTCTCAGGTAGCAAGTTTTTGTAAACAAACATGAACAAGACTAACAATTGCTTATTTAAAAGAAATTGATGCATAGGAGAACATAAAGCAGTCATCTTTGTACAGAGGGGAAGAAATGCACTACAGTATATTAGTAAGAATCAAGGTACAATTACAATTGAACTGACTGTTAGGTATATACTTTGTTATGCATGAGGAAGCATTTACGATCTTCACAAAAGAACAACATATATATTTCTCCACACATAGAACTTAATTTTCCTTCTTCCTCACTTCCTAGTTAATTACCTGCAGTGGATTTATAATGTTTGACAAGTCTAACAAATTATAATCCAGTGTGTTACATAATTATACAACCAGCCAAAATTTAATTTAGTTTGATAGTATAATGATTAAAATGAATATGTTTAAATAATTTAAGAAATTGAAATAAAAGATATTTAAATAAGTGATTATTTGAGAAAAAAATTAGTTTAACATAAAAATGATGTTTTCAAATATTGGTGTTACATAAATATGAAATTACTTTTTAGTCAAAATTATCTTAAATTTTTTTTTTAAATAAGTGCCAGCAATGATTCGAATTTAATTAGTTTGTTTTTGTGAGTGAAATCACAATGCAAAGCAACAGAGAATTACCTCAACTTCAAGATTGGTTTTATTAAAAGTTCTGGAAAATTGGAAAATGAAATAACAAGAGCTTTAGATATTTTAAAACTTCTATTTATAATAATTAAAGAATTTTATGAATATAAGGGATGAGAATACAAGTGATTTGAGAGTTAATTAAAAGTGCAATATAACAGAGAAATTCTAACGAAATAGAACTTGCCTTCTCATAAACATACACAAAATATAAGCAAAGAACATACGTAATAGTACACTTTCAATTGAAGTGTGCTCTTCGGAAAAGAAAGGGTTTACGAAGAATGTTGAAGAACAAAATCTGAAGTGGGTCAAGGAGGTGGGACACTATTAGAAAAGGTTTTTTCAAACAGATGGCTTAGATATTAACAATCACTGCTGATATGCTTTACTGGAAATATAAACAAGATAGTATGCTTGATTTGAAAATCGTAGAAAACATAAGGGATCATTTGATTTTTTAATTGTATGCAGATAACCATCGATTTGATCCTGCATGTAAGTTAATAGTAGCTATTGATAAATAGTACAAAATTTTCCACGTTTTTGTTCAAAAACCTGGTTAATTCAATAAAAAATCGGGAATATGAATTTATTAAAAAATGATGGATCAATATCTATTTAGTTTGTAAGACTTTGTTTTGATTTTAATAGTCTTTTAATTTATTAAACGGATATTTTAAAAAAATTAAAATAGTGGGTAAAAATATTTAGTATATTTAAATTTTTCAAAAGTATTATATTTTATAATTTATTTGTGTTCACCAGATTAATTTAAAGAATCTATTTATAATGAAAATTAAAAAGAAATTACGTTTGGCCTATATTTTTGTAATACGCTTTTATAGAAGAAGGTATAAAAATTTTGTTGAATGAATAAGCTATATTTGATTTATTTGAAAAATTATAATGTATAACTATTTTTCTATATCAATAGAAAAAAAATTACATTAAAATTCAGATTATATGTTAATAATTCCAAGAATTGTTTTTATTATTATCAAATTAAATTAAAATATATTACTAAAAATCATATAGCCTAGATAATTATTACAAAAATTAAAATTTAATTTTGTGAAAAAGGATTTAACCATAATGATCTTTTCTTAAAGTAGTAGCACAAATTATAAAGAATTGAAATAAAATAAAAAAAGTGTCTGTTAAGTAGCTTTCATAATTAAATTTTTTGTGAGTGTAATAAGTTACATTGAATAAAGACTATTTTCTATTTATAAATGTTTCATAATAAATCGAAAGTAGTTCTTTAATTTTTAAAAGCATTCTTATGTACAATTCACAGAAAGCTTAGTTTAAAAGTAAATAAATAACAACTTATTTCGCTACTCAATAAGAATTTATAACTGCTGAATAAAATAAAAGAAAATTTAGCTATTGAAAGCAAATCATTACATCTAACAAAACATTAATCATGAAGAAATCTGCTGCTTTTGTCATCTTTTTTTAAATAAAATTTATGATGCCAGACGAGTCACTATTAAACTTCGTTTTGAAACTAAGCTTCTCGCTCCGTACCCACGATTTCCACTAGGAACGTAAAAATGATAAAATTCGTGCCATTCGCGATATTTATGGGAATTCACGTTTTAAGGTTATTCACGTTTTAAGGGGATTTACTATTCACGTTACTTAACTGGGCAAGCCGCTCTTTTCCTGTTTATGTTTTTATTTGAGCCTTACTGTGATGTTTAATTGCTTATTGAGATCTAGTGTAATAAATGGTGTTAATTGTACTTGTTAAATACACAAACACCATTTTGTAGACACTTTCAAGAGTTCGAAGATGTCTGGCAAAAAGCATTTCGCGTTTTATGTAAAAAACATTCTTGTCAACATTTCCAACATTTATAGCAGTTTTACCTCTGATTTCAAGTGTTTGAAGATAGTTACAAGAAGTTGATGAGAATTTTTAGAATTCCTCAGAAGACAGTGGTGTGAATGAAAGTACTTTTTCTATATTCATATTTCTGATAAATGTTCTGTATTTTGCATATTTATATTAGTATAAATTTCATCTTTGTATTTCTTAACATAAATCTTAATTTAATGCATATTAATTTTCCCAATTTTGATTTCATATGATTACATCATAATTTCAAATTTCTGCCAAAATATTTCAGGACGTAATTCTAAATTAAAAAGTCCTTTAACAAAGAAAAAATTGAATATTTTAACTTTAAAGTACACTGCTCAAAATAATTAAATGATATTGAGGTTGTGGATAGATCTTGTACCTGGAAATCGTTTGGTTGATTGATTCACTATTGACAGGCGTTGTATACTATTTTATAGCCTATTACATCAGTCAAGATACGTTTGTAGATGAAAAAGACATTTATTTGGCAGAAAAATGAGTTTTATTGAGCGTTTGAGTACAAAAAAAAAAAAAAAACAAACAAAATTTGTGCACAAGAGAAAAACAATAAAAGGTGTTCCTGAAAAGAAAATTGTTTTTACTAGGTGGTACGGGTTTCCCGGAAAGCCAGCAACGTTGAACACCTTTGAGGCATCAAGTCAATGTGACTAATTCTGTCCCACTCCTCCAGATAAGCTCTTTCCATTTTAGTGTTTGTGATGATGGTAGACACCCAACAATTCCCAAGCATGCTCTGTTGGGTTCATGTCCGAGGAACAAGCATGTCATTCAAACCGTATGATTCATTCCTCTAAAAAAAAATCTTTGACCAAGTTAGCACGATGTGGTCTGCAATTGGCATCCATTAACATGAAGGCATCTTCAATTGATCCAACGTAAGGGACTACGATATGTCTAAGGATCTCATCCCTATACCGGCAAATGATCAGAGCTTCATTTCGAATGATATAGAGATAAGTGCTCCCATCAGTTGTGATGTCAACATAAAATATCTCTCTTCCACTACTAATTCTGAAACTTTCGTGCACGAATGCGTGATTTTGAAAATGCGCCCATTATTAGAATGAAGAGAAAAACAGATTAGCGTCAAGGAAAAGAATATTACGCTATTCATTTCTCCTCCAGTTCACATGCTCTGTCGCCCACTCCCAGCGTGCATGACGTTGTCTTTTTATTAAAGTGACATACAGTGTTAGTTGACGAGCATACAGCTCTATAGCACAAAAGTGATTTAACACAATTTGTGTTAAAACTGTGGTACCAGTATTGGAGCGAAGTTAGTTGTTGAATCTCAAGTGAAAGAGTGATTTTTTCTTCAAACAATTATTTACAGGACATGGAGCTTTCTGAAGTTACAGTAAAAGTTTTCCTGCAACATAAAAATTTGCCCACATGAGATGATGACGTTCAACATCCCTAACATCTGTTATTTCATTGATAGAATACAATTAATTCCGGCAAAGACTGCTCCCACAGAATTACAAAAATACCAACCTCAAACAACTACTTAGCTTAAAGAAGTTCAACGCTGGCTTTTTAAGACATTCTATTTAGTTAACTATAATTACAAATGTCTTAATTTTAATTTCTGTTTTTATAAACATATGAAGTTTTTGTATTCATTCTCTATTGCTTATGCTCGCAAATATGATTTCGCGACATGTTACGTATTACTGCTTTATATTTTTTTATTGTTTATTATACGTTTATGTATATTTTATTGTGACTTTAATGTTTTAATCCCTGTAGTTTCTGCTTAATAATGGCCGAGTTGGGCAGCATCTTCCGTCAGCACGAGTGTTTGTAAACTGCAGTAATACCCATGAATGGTTCGAAAATTATAAAAATAGGAATTAGCATTTACTGCATCTTTCATTCATTCAACTGATGTTTCTTGAGTTTACTGTGAGGAAGCTGTACCAATGGCAAACTCGCTACACATTTATGGTTTCTGTCTAGATTATTAGATGTCTTCCATATGGCGTCTTCCCTTGCCGTATCTCTTCGGATGAGTCAGTCTACAATCTAAATGTTTTTTATCTATGTATACATTTTACTTATAACTAAATTTGCAATCCATTTTAATAAATTAAAGATCAATTTTTAAACATTAAGTTACCTTATATTTTATACATCAAATATGAAAGAAATGTAAGATAAAAGCGTTTTTACTCACTTTTTAAATTAATGTTTATAATCTTAAGCTTGTTATACTTAAAATTCTTAATGAATTTTGTATATTTTTGAAATTAAACGTATACTTGCAAATCTAATGTGCTAAAGACAACATTTGTGTGCCCCAGTGTTTTTTTAATACATTTTTTTGTACTTTTAACTTAACGGATTTATGACTATTAAATGTGTGACATCTCAAATTATCTACCTTAAAATTATTAATTGATAAAGAAATTCTAAAATTATGCTCAGAAAGACTGTTATTTTACTTATTAGTAAAATGATTTACTCTTTCATACATGTGATGCATATTTTTAGATCTGAGTCAATCTTTCTGATATATTATCTTTGAGATAAAAAAAATAATAAAAAAAAACTTTTTTTAATTCTGAGGCTGAAAACTAGCTTCAGAATTATAATAATTGTTATAATAATGAGGGAAAAAATTTTATAATAATACATAAATAATATGTAAATATCTTTTAACAATAATTTATCTGAAAGCCAAAAAAATATATTTAATTGAATAAATTTAGAACTTTGTGTAACTTTGTAATTTTCAATTTGATTTATTCTTATGTGTTTTCAACAGACAGATGGCTTTTGCTAGAGGAAATATCTCATAATCTTAATATTTTCCCTATATCTCTCTTTAACTTCAATGAACTAATTTTGAGAGAAAATTATTCAATATGATAATTTTTTTTAATCCAAAAAACTTTCTTTAATTGAGTAACTTTTTTTTTTTTCATTGTTTCATTAAAGTTTTTAAAGGATTTTTACGAATACACAAAGTTAAATCTGTGTTATCTTTAAATTTGATTCGTTTGTTAAGAACGGAACTTGGGTTGTGTAATTGTATATTTCCCTTGTGGCTACTGACTTTACCATAATTGCAAAAATGATGAAAGTAATGCTTTTTGAAGTACTAAAGCTGTAGAAAGTACAATTACTTTTGAAAGTTGGTGCCGTCGGTAAAAAGCATTTTCATGTTAGGAAGCAACATAAAAGAATCTTTTTTCTAATAAATAAGTACATATTTTGTTAGCTGCTCTTGATTGCACTTCTCTTAGAAGCAATCTATTTTAACGCAAATAGAAATTGAAGAACAAAATCATGATAAAGGTTGCTAAATTATAATATTCTATGTAAACATTTCCAATAATATTATTCTATATAAAAACTTCGAATAATATTATTATTATCACATTTGTTTGAATTTCTTTAAGCTGAAATAATTTAATTTTATTAGAAAAAAGAGTTAGTTGAAAACGGTTGTGTTATTGTTAACAAGTGTATACATAAGTAAAAAAAAAATGCTTGTATAACGTATACGGTGTATAATGAACAATTTTTTATTGAATTAAAAATTTATTTTTGATTATATATTTTTTGATTTTAATTAGTATATTAAATTAAAATAGTAACATTTTCATTAAATAACAAATTATCCTTTTTGCATGTTATTTAAATGTATAAATTTTGTTCTTCAGTGTAGTAGAAATTTATTTTTACAATTTTGATCTTTGCTATTCGATCCCATAATATTGAAAAATTAATATTTCTAAATGTTCTTGCATTAATTAAGATTTTCTGGCAATATTTATATACATTACATAATTTATAAAATCAAATATAAACAATGGCTTAGAAAATATTAACAAACTAGCATCCTTAAGTTTCACTTCGATTTGCTGCAGCAAATAAAAAGGCAAGAATTCCGAATTTTAAGGACTTTTATTTTGCTAAAAACATATATTTGTTATAATCATAAATACTATATTCACTAAATTCTGTATATAAAAACTTTATATTTTTAGTAAATACTTTTTTTTATTTTTATCATAAATACTATATTCAAAAGCTTCAATATTTTTTTAACTATTTTCAGTGCTTTACTTGGTAGCCTATAAAAATGAATGATTTTTTTAGGGACTATTATGCAGTTGCTTCTATGTAATAGCAGTATTTAATGAAGCATAGAATGAATCAACTAAGCTGAGTTTGCATAAATTAAAAATTTACTTGATTTTAGAATTATGTTTAATTTTATAACCGAATATTAAAATTCTGTAATGTTTTCCAATTTTGTGTTTTTAATCATTTTTATTATATTAATTTAAGGAGCATGTTTATTATTTAATTTTCTAATGCTAGAAACTACCACAAGATGTAATAATTTTGCATTAGTAATCTCGTTACAATAAATATCAACATATCACAGCACAGATTGAATTAAATAATATGGGCACTCAAACAATCTAAACAATGAAAAATATTCACAGTTGTTCTTCCACCATATTTCTAGACTTCAACTATTAACCTCAGCTTTTGATAGATCTTAAATTCCGTATCTCAGTACTGACACTCTCATTGGTAGGATTCAAAATTTTTGCAATAACTACGAGTTACACTCGAAACACTGAGCAGGAGTCAGAATTCCTATATTTCATTCCGCTAGAAAAAAAATATCTCATTACTTGCTGTAGCGCCATCACTAATAGTAGAATCAGTATAGCATACATCACCAGGAGTTTATAAATAGTTTTCAAGGAAAGCTGATTAAGATAATGCACGTGCCGCATGTCATTTTTAGTGTAAAAGTATAAGATCACTCTTAACGAAGATTCGATAACAAAACGATGCATGAATGTTGGCCAAGGAGACATGCAGGCCAAGGAGACATGCATAATTAAATTTCCAAGTCACATTTCATATTCAGTCACACACACACATGATGAGAGAACCAATATTTTTTTACAAATCAAGAAATCTGACAAAAATTAACTGTAAGAAATCTCTCGGATTTCTGAGTATAATGTCCATTAAAAATGAAATAAAAAAGAATATATGTTAAAACTACAAAATAGATATTTAATTTATATACAGAATTAATTTTCAAAGAAATCTTAGCTCAGTATGAATTTTATTATATTGAGCTGATATATGAATTTTTTCCTTTTAGATTGCAATTGTTTAATGTGATCACTAAATTCTGTAACAGTACTTTTATAAATGATTTGATAATTTAATGTTCCCCTTTAGCAATTAAATGTTGTAAGAAAAAGTAATGCGTGTGAAATGGAAATGCTTCTTCATCTTTTAGTATTGAATTAGTAAAGAAAATACTGTATAATCAAAGATGAGTTGCATAATCACTTAAATATTCAATAGTTTTCTCTAAACCATTTTATTTCATAAGTACTTATTTAAAATTTAGAAAATGCTATTCGTATTAATTTTTCTTAGTTCCCTTATATACACTTATACATACTCCTTATAATGTCAGCTTTTTATAGAAAATCTTGAAAAATAATTTTCCTAATATTTATTTGAAATAGGATAATTACTTATAAGAGAGGTAAGTTATAATTATTAATCAAAAAGAGCAAAGCATACAAAGAAATATCTGAAATTCATAAATAAAAAAACAAGACTTATTAATTTAGAAATTCACCTAATTTGATTGAAATTATTTCAATAAAATGATGATTTTGAACTGATACAACATAAGAAAAGTGCTGTGAATATGTGAAAAGTGAAATATGCTGCAAAATACTTTTACATTTTAAATACATATGTGTTATCACAATTAATTTATTTTAAGTGAAGTGTTGCGAAATGTAAATTTATATTTTAGGTAAATATCTTTTTAAAAACATAAATTCTACTTTATAAAGAAGTTTCAAAGATAGCAATGAAGGTAATATGTTAGAATCGTTGAAAAAGAACTTCAATATGTCACAATCTTAGAAATATGTATAATTCTTGCAAAATAAGGAAAAGAAATAATAAAAAATAATTTGCAGACCAAAATTACCTCAATTATGTGAGAATAATTCATTAAAATATTTAAAATATAGCATTCAATAGGTATTTTTTATACACAGAGTCAGAAAAACTATACATCCTTCTGTATTTTGTTATGAAAATGCATGTAAATTTATAAAGAGAGATAATAATTCCTTAATAATATATTATTTCAGTTCTCTAGTAACTGCTCGTACTGCTAAAAAATGATATTTTGTTTTAGAGTTTATTTTTTGTGTAATTATCTGAAATATTCTAAATCTAATAAAATATGTAGCTTTTCAGAAAAATTCACTTAATGTATTATTTACGGATGCTTAAGTGATTCTACAAATCTTCTGAGAAGAATTCGCTAATTAGAACCTTCAACTATTAGTTTTATTCCATTAATGAGGAGAGGAAGCTACTGTGTACTAATATAATTAATCTACTCTTGTAAGCTCCACGTGATTCTCCAGCTAACAATGAAGAGAACTCATTGAATAACATTTAATAATGACTACAACAAATTGGCTAGAACACACACATACAGATAAAGAGAGGGGGAGAACACTAATGGGCAGTTTCATATTGCTTTTCACATGACTGAGTAAATTCTCCTGATCAGCTTGAATTTAATTTATAACCTATTTGATACTCAGGATTATAAATACCACGTTGAATACAAACACAATAATTATTTTTGAAGTTAATACGATCAACTTTATATTTTTGACGTACAAAACAAATGTTAAGTTTATTACACTCACACTAATTTTTTCTCATCTACTAATAAGCAAATCATATTTAACAGTATTTAAAGTAGTGTGAGTAGATGTTTAGATTGTTTCTATTTCAAAAAGTATAACTACTTTTATGTTTACAAATAATATATTATGTCAAGAAAAAGTTGCATATTTGAATACATACTTTTTACCTGTATCATTATGATTAATTTTGAATTTATTATTGTTAAAATTTCATTAATATATGACATTAGTTTATTTTATAAATGAAATATTAGAAAATTTCTTCCATCCCTTGAAGAAAATATACAACTTAACGTACCCTATAGTTGTATTTGAATGTATAGTACTCAAAAAGAAACATTTGCGGTAATATACATACTTTTCTTAAACTACAAAGTTGTATGAAGACATCTTGAGTGCTTAAAAATAAGTTTTTGTTAAATTTATTTTAGTTTTCTATTTTCTATTTTTATAATTTAAATAACTCCTTTAATTCAGGTTACAGCTATTCGGGAAAGTGTATAATTGGTTATTATTCGTATCTGAAAACTTGTACAATGAACTTTGTTTCGAGAATGAATATCCTCAATCGAATTAGATGTGAATCAAGTGACAATATTAATGTAGAAATTATAAATCCCTCAAAATATTTTGTACCAATAATTTAAGCACTTTTTATGAACTATAAATTTTTAATTCAATAGTTTTAACTGAAGAAAATGTAAATTACTTTAAGCTGATAAGAAATATAGATATCTTAATGTAAGGCATTGGATTTTATGAATTGTTTTACTGTTTGGTATTCAGTATAATGAAGAAAAAGTCATTGATTTGTATTTTTGTCTGCATGATTAAGTAAGTTAACCTTTCTATTTGAAAAAGTGATCAGATGAAGTCTTCTTTCAAGGAGATTTTTCATAATTTTTTCTGGAAACAATAAGTCTTAAAATTCGGCTTATTATTAACTGAAATCTATGGTAACATCAAAGTTAAGATATCGTTGAGAAAATGTGACCTCCTTGTTACACCTCATTGTATTGTATAAGAAGGGGTTCTTTTTAGCTAACGTGATTCTTGGACAAACTGACTCAGATTTTCCGTCAATAGATTCAGCATTCTGTAGCTCTGCTTCCTTAATTTCAACATGACGCTAATATTATTTTAACTCAATACAAATCTGAAATTAAAGCGAGTCTTCTCTTTGATTTTATTTCTCTTAGTTTACTTCTCTTAGATTCAGTACCTGATTTTATTATTTAAATCCCGATAGCTATACATTTTTACAGCAGCTGTTTAAAGAATATCAAAGAATTATAGATGTGTAAATGAACCAAATGCGGTTTTCGTTACTTCTGCTCGTCTGTCCAAAACTTTATTCCGCTACGTATTGGATAACTATGAATTCAAACTTTGTTTTAAAATAGCAATTTTACATTTTTTTCACATTAAAATATATTTTTTATTTTAACTCTTAGTAAAACTAGTCTATACAGTATTGTTCAAAATAAAAGTTTTTCTTTTATTTTGAACAATAGTGTATAATTTAATAAAAAAAAAACATAATTTTGAATATAAATACATTTTGGTTATAAAAACATTTTTCTTTTTAAGATTATTCTTTGTCTTCTTGGAATTATAAATAAACTTTAAAATAATTTTAAAACATGTAAGTTATCAAAAATAAGTAATTTGTAAAACTTAGGTCCAAGTTTTCTATTGGAATCAAAATTAGATTTTCTCTGTGTAGCTAAAATAATATATATTTTTTTAAATTCTCTTATAATTTTGAAATTTTTCTTAGAAACTTAGGTTAGCGTGAAAAGATTATAATAATGTTGAGATTACTTTCTGTATTCTCTCGATAGATTCTTAGTTTTCTATTTTTAATTAGATTTCAAAATTAAAGCACAATTTCAATTACTGGCAATGAGCTATTGCATGCTCTGAGAACAACATTTAACTATCACTTCAATTCTTGGTAAATGCATTCATCAAAATTTTATATTGATAAAATTTAGCAGAAAATAATGAAGAACAATAAAAGAATCATAAAAAAGTATTTTTTTATGTAAATCGCAATGTGAAAAGAATAGCTCAACTCCTAAAGAGCCCCCGGTGTTTCCCCGGGTGACCCACCATATATACAGGGCCTTTGTATGGCAAAAAAATTGCCATACAAAGGCCCTGTATATTGTATAGTCATAAAAATTTTAGGTAGATATAAATTTGATATTAATTTTATTATTTTTGTATGTTCTAAGTTTTAAATGTAATATAAATATAAATGTAAGACATATATTGTACTATTTTTTTTTTCAAATTTAGCAAAATAATGCAGACAGCTGATAAACAGGACATGTTAAATGGATTCCCATTGTAATGATTGGAACTTTTCTAAAAAATACCTTATCCCAGTGATATAAATAACAATAAAACGGTATACTTTGGAACAAATGTGTAGAGTATACAGATTTAAATTTAATTTATGATTTTTATTTAATATAGTTTTAGGAATATTCTGCTTTGAAATATAATATTTTTGGAACACCTTTCAAACTTTGCAGTTAGGAAAATCATATTTTAAGGAACTAAAGTTTTTTTCTGAAAGAATGAGAAATTTAAAAAATGATGTTGGTTAAAAAAATTTATTTTTATCTTAAGAATATTAATAAGAAAGATAGAACTCAGTGGAATATCTTTCATGAAAATTAACCAAATGACTTAAAGTATCTTGTTTCTTGTATAACCCCCTAGATTATGGCTAAGTTTCTAAGTTGATTTGTCTCTGCATTGATTGGTTAAGGAATACAAAACAATGATTATTACGATGCTGATTTTAAAATAACGTATGAAAAGAGCTTTACTTCAATAAAATATACAATCAACGACTAAATGTAGCAGCAACTTAAAAATATGAAAAGAATTAATTTTTATTATGAGTTTAATATTTAGTGTAGGATAATATCTTAAAATATACTAATCGTGTAAAATATCAGAAACACATATGCATTACCTAATCCATTATAAACGTAGAGAATATTTTCAAAGTATTATTAAAACATAAGTATGCTGATGTAAAATTTAAAAAATGTCGATATTTTTATTGGTGAATTATGATTTTTCTTTATTATAAATCACATTCTTTGTTTTTCTGCTATGTGAGCCAGTCAAAATAAGCCACAAATTTAACTAGTTACTGGCAATTATTGGTTTGTGGGAAATGCTATTCAATTATATGTGTGCTCTGAATTCCATTAGGAACGAAATAAAATTTTAAAGAATGGTTAAAAAAAGAAAAGATAGACAGTGAAAAAGAAGTTAAAAAATTAATGTTCTAATAAGAAATTTGGAGATAATACTGCAAAGAAAGTCTTCTAAAATAACTATTCACAAATGATCTCCAGCGATTTAGTCGTTAATATTAAAGGAATCTAAAAATTATACTACAATGATTAAGTGTAAGCTACTTCAGATATATTCAAAAAATACCTCTTAAATTGCCATTAATACAAAATATTCTACGTAGCAATGGCATTAAAGACTATATAGAGAGAAAGATGATAAGAAAAATATTTTTCTTATCAAATATTGTAATAAAATGTTCGGGTTTAAAGGAAGAAAATATTTTTTCATATAAACATACATTTTACTCCTAAGAAAACATTAGTGTACTTTGAACTATTTTTCATATTTAATTAAACTCTATGAAATATTTTCTAATGAATTTTGAAAACTATTTTAGGTAAAGTGCAATAAAAGATTTTTCTATTTGTCGTTTACATGTGAATGTTTAATTCAAAAGCTTCAAATACATAAGTAGAAATGAAAATTTTCCTTATGCATGTGTATATTAATATTCATACAAAGCTAATTGGAAGTCAAATGTTAAACATATATGTACATTAGTTTATTCTTAAAAGCGTATTTTGCTAAAATTTAACACGGGGATCAAAAAATCATTTTATGGCTGCAAAGGTAAAATATGATAGAAAAATTATTCACTCATTTTATGCAAATGTTATTCTAAAATTTTACATTAAGTCCCTTATGAAACATGGTATTAAGTAAATTTAGGATTATTTCTATGCATAATAAATTAAAACTAATGCAAATGAATCCTATCTGAGAGTTTTTTAACTGTATGCGTACTCATACAAAACATAATATTGTAGCGAGATTTTTCAATGGATGTTGAACACCAATCAGTTTTTCGATTGTACTTAATGATATGACACTGACCGTGCTCTTAAAGTTTTACCTCATATTGTCGTAAGAAAATTACTGCTTATTTTTGGACATACCCATTTCAAATTAAAATTACAATTCCATTTAACAATAATAAAATTGAGTTTGTGCTCATGAATGGTTTTAACCGAAATTTATAATTTTTTTCTGAATTGTTAAGAAATTATTGATTAAAATGGACAAGCAAAGCCGCCTTGGAGCTGACTCAGCTTAAAAATTGCTCAAAATTATTACATACGTTAATGGGAAACTTCACGCGAAGACTCATAGAATTTAAAATTTGCACAGGCATTAATCTTTTTTCATACAATCAATCACAACAGCCTACAATTCTATTCAAATAGGGGTTACTTTTTTATGTTACCAATTATATCCTATCAACAACATCATTATATTCCTAATACAATCATGTTGTTTACAGAAATATGTTGAGCCTGAAACTTTTCTTATTACTCTTAAATTATCCATTATTTAGAAGTAATTAAAGTTTTCACTTAATACCTCTGTCACCATCGTCAAACATTGTATGTTGATAGATATTATAAAAGCGTGCTAACCTTTATGGAATTTTTTGGTTACATTAGGCCTTTCAAGGACATGTATTCCTTTAGGTGTGTGTGTACACTTATAGCAACAGAGGCAGTAAGTTTTGGTAAGTAGCAAAAAATTCCAAGTATACTATTTATTCAGATAATAATTTCATACTGATTTATGATATTCTTTCATTAAAATACTTTCTAAGGACTATCATAACTGGTAATTTATAAAAAAATTTCCCTTTTATTTCTATGGTATTATTTTCGATACTCGTACAATTTATAAAATATAACTTAAAATCAAAATTAATTTAAATGGAAATTTTACATCGAATTTAATTTATAAATTCAATTTCAATAAATAAATTTAGCCTGATCCTTATGTAAAAACTTATATGTTGAGGAGGAACTTAATTATTCATCATTGATTGAACACCTTTCATTGGACTTTGTGCTGAAGTCTCGTTATTCTCTCTCTCTCACACACACACTCACACACATTCATCTTCCTCCGCCTTCTGATATCTCCTGTATTTCCTGTATCATCTTATTTCTTTAAAATATGTATACATATAATATATATATATATATATATATATATATATATATATATATATATATATATATATATATATATATATATATATATATATATATATATATATATATTTAAAATTTAATGAATGTGAAATGAATGATGCTGTATATCATTAGAGATCACAATAAAATAGTATATTTATAAAATGCCTATTAAATCTGCAATGAACAGTTATCACAAAAATTTTAAAAACAAAAAATAATGTTCAATTTGAACAACAGTATTCAAATTTAATACGATTGGTGATGTTCTTCTACAACAAAATGCACAAAAATCTCAAAATTTTAAAAATGTCTCGAATCATTTAACACATAACTCGATCTAATGAGAACTGAATATAAAATAAACAGAGAACAAAATTGTTTTCATACTAATGATTACCTTATTGAAAATTAAATAACAGTAGTACTAAAGCTAGAACCAACAATAAATTATATTGAATTTTTCGTAGAAAGCAAAACAGAAAGCAAAAGTTGAAAATAATATAAGAGCTTGAAGATACAGATAAATACTGTTTACTATTTAAAAGTCTATTTTAGTTTTATTATTGCAAATTCTCTTTCAAAATTAAAGTTTGATTTAAAATGATAAAATTATTTTATTGTACCATATTCATAAGTCAATGAATTAAGTTCTGACATAATAGGAAGATATTTCCTGTTTATATTTTATAGATACATTAGAAAATATTTTTAAATGTTTATAAGAATGAAAACAAGTTACACAATAGGATGATTGATAAATATTTTAAAAGTAACTGATAAAAGTGTGTTAAAATTAGCAGAGTATTATAATATATTTCAAGCAAATCAATGATAATGTTAACAATAATGCAAATATTTATTTATAAAAAACATATTTTTAAACTCATTTCTTTTTTTTTTCTTTCATGTAAATACTTGAGAATTTATCAATTTTTTTTTATACAAAAGACAATCAAATTAAAATTACTATGTTGAGAGAGTATTTTGTTTACTTACCTATTTACTGGAATGAAATAGCAGTAAGTGTGTTTCTGTAATAAACATACAAAATTTTAAAAGAAGTGATTAAGCAAAAAACAATATTAATTTAGATACATTATTTTTTAATTTATTTTTAAGAAACAGTCTTAAAGAAACAAATAGTATTAACTGTTCACCTCTGATGAAAATAAAATCTTTAAAATAGAAATTTTTATTTCTTTTATTTTTTTCTAAAATAACTAAAAAAATCTAAAGTAATTGAATAGACATAGGATGTCTTAAACGTGGGCTCTTTAATTGGACTTATTTTCTTATTATAAAGTAAATTTGCAAATTAGTGGCACTAGTTCTTATAATTTATCTTAATTGGTTTATGCAAGGTCCTTAGAGAATCATACTGTAATATATTAATGTGTATAATTAAAAAAATGAATATCATAAAAATTGAAGTATTTTGAGGAAGAATCAGTTTAATGAATGAAACTTTGATATAGTCCCTTTTTTTTCTTATGATGTAATACAGAAAAGTAACAAATAAGTTGGCCCAAGAGTATAATGCAGATGGGTATGCAAATAAGCATAGTTCAAAATCAGATGCAATCAGAGACATTAATCATTTTCTCCTAATTCCCGGCTACTAGGAATATTGCACCATTAGACACTATTAGATGTAAAATTGATGGTATCTTATGCAGTAGTCCACTCTCTGGATGTATCCTCAAGGACGTTTAGGTCTTCGTAATTTAGACTCAGGCACCAAGCAGATCTCTCGATCTCTTTCCATTTCCAAAGGTATCATTTTACTTGTTAGACATCACAACCATGATCTATTTTTCGAGCTTCCAGCTCTATTACTGAACACTATGCATTTTCGGTCAAACAAAATACATGCGTCTATGTGGTATTCATCTCATAATAAAAAATTTATTTTCTCTGTAAGTTGGTTTAAGAAAAATCCTGCTGCAATACATTGATGAACAAAAATAATGTTAAATATAAAAAATGATATATTTCGACAAAAAAAAAATGGGTTCAAAGTTTGAAAATTTTATATACTAACTTCATACAATGTAAGGCAAGAAGCTAACAAAATTACTCAAGATCTGAATACAGCCTGATATGCCAATGAGCGCTGGTGAAAATGGTATGCGTCAGGTGACGCTTGCTTCTATTGCTTTACCGTTGTTTTCATTTTTATTAATAAAGAGATGTGGCCATTTTTACTAGGATACAATCATAACAACGAGCTCTGCAGTTGTTAATAAGGATATTGATAAACTATTGTGGTAGTAGTACCTATTCTTCAAAAAGTATAAATTTTGAAGGATGTAGGATCCTGAGAAGATGTTGCTGACAAATAAAGTCTCTTCAAAGAGTATCCCACTAATGCTTTATGATAGAGTGATAAAAAGATCTCGTTGGTCATATCAAACGGTAGATATCCTCTTTCAAATGATTGTCAACAAGTGTAGTTCTGAACAGTTGAGCACAATTGTCCACAAATAATTCATCACTAAAAAATACATAGTGCCAATTTTGATCTATTCAATGTATTGAACACGGCTTCAAGACAAACAGGTTCTTTCGTGAGGGTAACACACATCACAGATTTTCTAGGGTAAGATGTCTCTCACCTTGCTGTCTATATAACGCTTGTTTTGATATCATAGCTCCAAATGTAGTAATAAGATCTTGAAAAAAACTGTCAGCAACAATATCTCTATGACGACATGAAAGCTTTATGGAAATTGTTATAAAGCTTTGTGACACATTACCGACCTTACCCATTTCGTTCTAGTGAGTATAACTCGGTGTATAAAATAGCTGCTGTAATCTAAAGACTGAAATAATTATAACTTGTAAACAAAGGGTTCCTTCCCCTTGTTGCAGTTCATTTTCTAATTAAACAAAGATTTTCCATAGTAATTCAAAGATTATATGATTTCATGCTATCATTTTAATAGTAATCTGTGGTGCTGGAGCCGATTTCTTTACAAAAATGGAGTTTACAATAAAATTGAATAATTTCAAAAAATTCCACTTTTAAAATTCAAGCTCGTTTTTCATTTTTCAAAAACCACGCTTTTCTCCAGCAGACGCTAAAAGTATAAATTAAAATTGTTTTCTAAATTCCTGTATATAACATTAGTTTTTAAAATGTTAATAGATATTTCTGTTTATTACAAAATTATTCTCAAACCTTAATTTTGGATAATGGTGTATTTTTCTTGTTATGTTGAAAATGTGAAACAGTTTTTATTACAAAATAGTTTCATTATTGAACAGTTTTGCCAAATCAAAAGCAATTAAATTTCTCTTGAATTCTGGAAGTGAAATGCCCATTGTATAGGCAATTTTACTTTTCAATTGCATCTGCTTTTCTTAAGAAGGAAGCATTTAACTGCGTATTTATTTGACTTTTCCTAATGAATAAAAGTCAAATTTGATTTATTACCTAACTTGATGTCGTATCAAATTAGGAAATTAATTCCAATATAATAATTTTGCAAATTCTTAGAAATAAAATTATTAGCGATGCATGTTACAAGCCATTAAAATTGTAAATACGCTCATAAATATATTGTAAACCACAAAGTGGAATTATGCTTATACATAGGATTTTTGCTTGACTGTACTAATTTCCTTAAATACCTAAGGGCTGCTGGAAGAAATTAAAAATTTACTTATAACAAATTCAATTTCTGACTCATGGGAAAAATATTTCAAAAGAATTGGGAAAATTAATATTCATTCTCTTTCAATTAATAAACTTGAAACTATTGATTAACCACTTTTTTAGTATCTTGTATCTTTAAGTCTCTGAAATGACGAACATTTAAAAAATAATAAAATTTGGTTGTAGTATGAATTTGATGCAAATTAACTTAGTTTATTGAGATTAGTACAGCCAAACATCGATTGGTAATTAGGTAAAATAAATCTACTACTAAAGTTAGCTAATAACACGTTCATTGAAAGAATGAAAGCAGTCTCTAAATAATTGTTTGATTTCTGGATTATATCATAATCCTGATTTATAGGATATAATCTTAAAATTCTTTTTCACAAGAATAATTCACCCAATGAGATTGGAAACTCAGTTTTACAAAAATTAAGGAGGATTATAAAAATTTACACATAATGTTTATGGTGTAATAATCCCTTTAATTAAGAGTAAAATGCAAAATAAATTTTTATGAAAAATATTTAAATATATTACCTTATTTTTTCTGTGACTGTTGTTAAAATATGTCTGTATTTAAATTATATTCTTTCTGTGACTGTTAAATGTAACTTTAACAAAGTATACCGATATAGGAAAACATTAAAAGTTTTAAATTACTTTCATACGTAAATGATTTTTGGTTTTTTCCGTAGATCAAATTCTGTCACTGAAACTGATTTTCCAGACCATGTTGCGAAAATGTTTATAGTTATTTAAATGTTTTGAATGAATTTTAATAACTAATTCTCTACTGCTAAAAAAGCATACAATTTTATCGAATTACTGAAAGTGCAATGTGGATAATAATTTGTTGATGGTATTGAGAATTATTTGAACAAAAGAATTTGTTCCAAAATTAAGGTTATAACTTGTCATGGAATATAAGGAATTTGGTAGTACGAATTTGCATCATAAATAATTTTAGGACCATAAATAGTTACAGTACCATATTCTTCACAATAGATAAATGTTTGTTTAAATGTTGGAAGAATAAACGTATTGTATGAGATTAGGAATTACAGAGGAATTTAGAAATGTATTAAGAGTGGTATTCTGAAATTCAAAAATTAAAATATTTTTCAGAAATTATACTGTGTTCAATGTAATAAATGACAAAATTCAATTATTTTTACTTACCAAGATTAAAGGCATATGAGCTTTGCGTTTTTTGTATACCAAATCTTTGCTCAAATGATTCTCAAATTATTTTTTATTGTGTCAAATATAGTGTAATAAATATGCATTGGGTTAACGTAAGTATAGTAGGAAAAATCTTAAACGTACAAAATTGTACGTTTGAGATGAAAGAAAAGAAATAACGGAGAAAGCATCTTGTTGTATGAATGAAGAAATATCTTTTCTTGCTATTATTTGAAGAAAATACAAAACAAGATTGTGAAATTTCTCAGGAAAGTATTTGATCAATTCTTTGATCATTAATTAATAATTTTTGAAAATAATTTTTTTGTACTACTGAAAGTCAAAATACTTTTGCTTAGTTTATGTATACATATGAGTGTACGTTTAATGATAAGTTTTCATTCAAATCTTTGATTAAAAAGGAAGATAATCTTAAATATAAGTTGAAGAACATCTAAAAATTTCCATACTTCTTGATAATGTAAAACGTTTAATTATATTCTATCCGCGAGATACCATATCAAAACTTAGCAATCAAGTATTTTCACGAATCATAAATGCGAAGAGAATTAATTGATTATTTCAAATATGAGATAAAAATTTTTATCATTAATGCAATAGAACCTTTGCGAAGAAATATTTTTGGAAACTCATAAAATACTTTAAAACTTTGACATATTTAGATCTAGGATTAAAAGGTGATCTGTCTGCTAAAAGAGTTAATACTGATATTTCAAACTTAGTACTTTACTTTGTGGGTCCAAACATAATAAATGCGCATGAAAGAAAATGTTATGAAATTCTCAAAACCTGCATTTACTTAATTTTTATCATGATATTTTTCTGAAATTATTCATTTTGAAATAGTAAATAATATCATCATATAAATGTTTCAATGAATTTTTATAGATTCTTGATTCAATTTAGAAAACGTATAGAAATGATTTCTTACTGAGGAACGAATTTTGTTTTTGATAAAGGATGAATCAGTTAAATCATATCCATCATTTATTTAAAAAAAAAATGTTTCTTTTTTATTAAGAAGTAATGTTTCACGAATAAAGTTTGAGACTTGGCACTTACTTCTGTGTCTAAAAGAGGTGAAGAAGAAAAAGCTGAATATCTATCCGAAAAGACTCATTAATTTGCCTCAGTTAACCAATTAGAAATGCTTAATATTGGTGATCGAAATTCAAACCTCAGCGTGGTTACTTTCTGTAAACAGCAAGTTACTTTTCTCCTTTAGAAATATGGAAAATAACTCAAATTAATATCTTTATTAAATTCTGTCTCATATCTTCTTTTACAACATTAAGAAATAACTAATTGGTTAAACAGCGGGCATCTAAAATTTGCATGATTAAAAATGGGTAAAGGATAATATCTAGTCTCCATGAATGGGAATCTGTCAGAATTATTAAACATTATCCATTTACTGTTAGAAAATAGGAGTAAGGAAGATGAGAATTTCTGTTATTTAAATACTACCTTAAAAATAAAAATTCTTCAGTTTCCAATAATGTAATGTTCATGATTCATTAAATTAATAGAAAACTAGATATGATAATTTTATTTATTAATAATCTTGTATTTTTATATGTTATATTTATTAAATGTTTGCAATACTTTTCTGAGAGACTACCAATTTCTGTTGAGTGATTTCCCATTTAACTCTTGACAAAATTAATATCTAAGTTGACATCTTCCTCTCCACACAAGTGAAAAGACAGCGAGAGCAAAACTTATTAATATCACGCATCGGATTCTAATCTCAAATCCAAGTCATCCACCCAATTCTCTTAGCACGTTATTTGTTTCGAATCGTTTCGATTTTTCAATAATTTACAAGAAATCTGAAAAACAAATATGTGTTTTCATTTAATTTATTTTTTTATTCTAGTATTATATTTTGATGTACCTATTTTGACCTTTTTTAATTATGGACACACATGCTTCTTATTTTTAAATTGATATTTTTTAAATTTCTTTTTCAAAAAGATAATTCTTATGAACCATATTATTTGTGGACTTAGATGTTTATATCTACTCTGAAAACCACAGAAAATTATTGCAGTATCAACAGTACCAGTGTCCATATGCAGTCAGTGAAAGTACTTGATATTTAGTATCTTTAAATTATAGACCCGGTGTGCTTGGTGAATAAAGAAAAAATATCATCATAGATTCCACTAGAACTTGTATTCATTTAATGATAAAATTTTAATTAATATCAAACTTATTAAATCCTCATACTTTCTTGCTTTATATATATGCATGAAAGCAAAAAAACAGATATTGCATTTGTTTCCATTCTCATTTTTCAACTAAGAAATTTTTTATATTTAATAGAAAAATTTTAAAGATCTTAAAGAGCATCTTTGGTTAACATACTTACTCGTAATTAGATATGCACTTACAGAAGAAAAATAGATGTATTGATTTTTTGTCAAAGGATTTATACATTTGCCAATTCTTTTATTTTCAAGAATACATTATAGAAGAGAAGCTTTCAATTGAATATGAAATATACTAATGGACAATAATAAAACATAAACCAGTATTGCTTTTTATTCATAGTTATTGATATTATGAAACCAAAATAAAAAAAAGAATTACCTTAAAGTTATAAGGTTTCCTATTTTTCAGAGATTTTTCCGAACTGTTTATTGTTAAATTTGCGATGAATTACTAATGGATGTTATAGATATTTAAATAGATATTATAGATATTATAGATCTTAATTCATATCTGTTAAATTATAACTGTATGACTGCCTAAAAGAAATCAAATATATTTATTTTCTTAAATAATAATATACTTTTCAGCGTTTTCTGATTTTAAGTGATGTTTAAAAAACGTTTTTATCGTACTAAATATACATGAGAAATTCTGAAATGTATCTTACTTTAATCATAGCTAGTTCTTTTTAAAAATGAATAAATGACATTTACCGTTATAATGCTGTTTTTTTTTTTCATCCACTAATTCAATTAAATTTTTTGAACTTTATTTTTAATAGATAGACTGATAGATGTTTTTTGATGGAATAAGCATTTTGTTTAGAGAATGAAAGAAATTTTTTACTTAAGATTTATTGCTTACATTAATATTTCGGTTGCAATTACATTTATTCCAAAAATATAGATTTATTCATAGATTTATAAAAATAACACAGTTATTTATTTCTGAATTTTTAATTTTCTAATTTTCATATTTTTTTCTGTAGAATTTAACTATTTCATTGAATATAAACAGTTAATAAACTTTTAAGAATTATTGAGTTTACATTATTATTATTAATGTCATTTCATTACATTTATCAGATGTAGGATGCTTAGGATTGATGTAATTTTGTGCTTACTCATACTTTTATGTTATATTTTCATATGTTTGAAACATTTTATTATTTGTGGCATGTAAACTGCTTTGAAAATTAGAAAAACACTTTAATTACGATTAAGGCTCCGGAAAAACTTATGAATATATTGAAGAAAAGGAATTCTATTTTTATGATATGTTAATAAAAGAAGGAGTCAGCAAGTGACTCATTTGAAAAACCTTTTTTTTTCGTTTTGAAAAATATTTAAAAAGTCTGTAAATATTTCTGTGCTGAAAGAAATTGGTAAAATAAGAGAGACTAAAATATTAAATGTATTGCTTACTGAATTTGCTTAGTTTCAAGTTATTTATTTGCTTTATTTGAACAGTTATATAATATTTTCCGGAATTTATTCATTACCTTCTTTATAAATTAGATATTCCTCTTATACTTTCCAAGACTATTCATATAATTTTTATTAAAAATTTAAATAGAAAAATCAATAATCAAACACATTGATTTATCATCAGCTAGTTTAAATATTTTTATTAGATACCAACTTGTAAAATAATATTTAAAAATTATTGTATAGTGTTCAGAAAAACAGAAGAAAATCAATATCTGAATTATGTACATGGTAGAAAAAATACAGTCAAATCATTACTATTTGCTCACAGAAAAGAAGACCTCATCTGGTAAAGGAAAATGTTTTACTTTCAATTGATAGGACAAAATAAAGGAAAAATGTTAGTTATATATTTCTTTACGATACTGTTATTTTTATTCATCATTTTGATATTCTTCACGTTTTTTTTTTTTTTTTTTTTGTATTTGTTGAAAGTTTTATCGAAAATTGACCAAAAAGAGCAAAAGAGCAAAGTTCTTTCATATAACTTTAATTTTAAATTTGGCTCATTTTATTATGTTTAATGATTATGCAATAGCAAAAATTAATAAATGAGATATTTTATCATTAATTTTAAATTTGGCTATTTAACCAAAACTAATTATAAACATTAATATAGCTAAAAAGGGATTACTCTTAAGAATTTATATCGTATTTCAATTCATTTTCCTATATGAAAACACATAGTTCGTAATTATATTACATGTTTTCCATCATATTCAGAAATATCTTATATTAGAGAACTAAGAGTATTTGCAATTATATATAAATTTTCTTAATTCACTTAAACTTTCACTGAATCTTGGAGTCAAGACACAATCAAACTGATATTTTATTATAAGAGCAATTGTGAAAATATTATGCTTCATCAATATATTTAAATTAATTCAGTAATCTGAATAAAAAGCTGGTTAATACCAAATTTGTTTAAAGTGTACTAAATAATCACTATTCTAACTCTAGTTTTTACTG
This sequence comes from Latrodectus geometricus, assembly GCA_026290005.1. Lineage (NCBI taxonomy): Eukaryota > Metazoa > Arthropoda > Arachnida > Araneae > Theridiidae > Latrodectus > Latrodectus geometricus. Next base: position 180,763 of record JAPDSC010088699.1, on the reverse strand, counting down.
TCCATTTTATTTCACATATTTGTAAGAGGCGATTTCTCGCGTTGTGTATTTAGAAATTTAAATACTATATTTATAGCAACTAAAGATCAGTTACACTTAATTAGCTACAAAGCTTAGTATGAGAGTCAAGTAAGTTGAGGTTGAAATGGTCCTTTCAGTCGCTAATTGGAATACAAAATTCTCTTAACCAATCATTAGCATAGATTAGGTTCATTGGGTTGATAAAAGTCATGCCACTTCAGAAACTATTTCTGGACAAAAATTCACGTCACAATCCTATTCATGTTAAGTGAAATCACAATAGATTCAATTGTTACTACAGTTTGAGAGACCCGCCTCTTAGTCGATCATGGTTGAAGTTGTATTTTATGTTCTTCAAACAATTTATTTTTGAGTCTGTTTTGTAAGTAAACTATTTCAAAACTGATATCTAAAACTTTACTTTAAAGTTTGTTAGATGAGTTAAGAGAAGTTTGAGGTAACTAGGCTTATAAAGTTTAAAGTGTCACCGTATTATAGATAGAATGCAGAATTTATATGAGGATTATAGAAATTAAATTGCATTTTATTTATAAGTGTGTAGAAACTTTTACGTATATACTGTTTTTCGATTAAAATTTCATAATAAATATTTGATAAACTTGAATAAGTATTGACATGATTAAAAATAAATTTAAATTTAAGTTCTGTCTATTATGTGAACCATATTTAGATTTAAAGAATAACTATTAAAATGCATTCAAGTTTAATGCTATTAAAATGTTGAGTGAATTAATAAACACTCATAAAATAATTATAAATTAAGTCTTTTATATTGTCTTTGAGAGTTATATCAGAAAAAGAAAATGCTACAGTTCCAACTACTTTAGTATTTGAAATATTGTGACATAGAATTTAATTTTTTAAGGATAATGTAAACATTATTCCTTAAAAATTGTTATCTTTAGCTTATATTCGAAATGCTGAAAAACTCATTTATTTTGATTATTTCTTGATTATGATCTTTTCATTCAGACTGGATATTTTTGATGAACTGAAAGTTAATTTTAAGAAAGTTTCTTAATTTTTTTAGCTGTTGACGTCTGCGAATATCTCATCTATGTAAGTTACTGATAAGTATATATAGACACTACAACAACAACAACACTGATAAGTATGGACATCAATTAGTGAATGAGTTCTAAACCACCATTTATTAATGTTAATAAGCCTTATTAACATGATAGCCTTACTCAGAGATAAAACATTCTGCTCATAAAAGAGCCCTGCTTTTAAATGGCAAGGTTAATATTTAAATTTGATATTTAACTTGACAAGTCATAAGTCTGATTCAATATTTAAACTAATTCAGATGAACGACTTGAAATTGATAATTTTTATGGAGAAATTAATTAATGAATATTTACATAAAATATTTAAGTGATTCCTCAAATCAGTCAAATAAATTAAATGGATAATAATCTGCCTTGAAGCTTTATTTTTAAATCAAAACAAAATCTTATTGTATTGGTATACAAGAAAAGCTTAGTTCTATGTGGATGAACTCGATTGTAAGCAATCAATAAAAAAAATCAATTTGGAAGGTTGAAATAAAAGACATTTCATTCCATAGCGCTTGACATGCTGCTTAGAGCAACGAAAAAACATTCACTTAAAAAAAAGCAAAAATTCCCTTTCTTTAAAGGTAAAAGTTTCAGTTCAAAGAAAATTCTTAGAAAGGAAAGATATGAAAAAATATTTTTTTATATGTTTTGTATTTTTCCTTCAAAAGGAGACGAAGGCATCTTAACTAAAAATATGAAATTTTTCTTTCAAACGTAAAATTTGCTACGGAATCTCAGATTTAATATTGTGATTATTAATTACATTGTTATTAGTATCGTGATTATTATATTCATACTATACCAAATCAGACACTTGGAGGGACTACATTTTAAATTATTTTACTATCATCAGTTATACAACTTAAAGCTATTTCTTTTGTTGTTAATTTCATAAAAGATAATTAATAATTCCATGCACATTTTCATGAAATTCACTTATTCATTTTTATTTCAATACAATAACATATAAAGTTATTACCATTAGATTTCTTTTAAACGCACTTCTTGTCTATCAAAATGCTTTTAATTAAAGAGAGAAAATCTTTATTTTATCAATTCGTTCTCTTTTAAAAGTGTAGTTTTTATGCTAAAGATCTTGATTTTAATCCAAACATACAGGAAATTATCTATTTGCGTATCATTGTTGGAACCATTTTGTAACAGAATAAATTTTTACTTAATTTGTTCTTCAAAGTTTTGATGTCAATAATGGTATAATATGATGGTCAAACCATTTTAATAAACGAAGTGTCTATAATATAATATTATACTATAATATAATACATTTAAGTTATATTTTTATTGAAATTATAAGTAATTTTGTTTCTGTAATAATTTCAATAAAAATGTTTAAAAAGCTTTTAACATTTTCTTTAATGAATAAAAACTTTAAAAGTGATGTATTTGAATTTTTTAATTAAATTGCAAAAAGTAAATATTTTGTTTTTTTTTACGAATATATTTATTTTTAGTAAAAATCTGGAATTAATATAATGAAAAAATCAATAATAGAACAAGTGTGTAAAAAAATAATGAAAAACTTCACCAATAAAAATGAATCCTATTATGTTTCTATTATATAAAACTAATTTCTAGCGGCAACGCTTTTATCCACTACGTTAAAAATTAATCTTATATTCTTTTCATGTAGTATTAAAAAATGTTTACATATATTGATAGAAATTAGTTCTTAAGAGTTATACTTTGAGGAAAAAACAGAAGTATCTGTTGGATGTTTCTTACTTTATTACTGAGAGCGGAGCAGGTAACCGAATGGCTAGAGTCTTTACCTTGGGTTCAACAGTTCGTAGGTTTGAATCCCACCTTGTCTCTTATATTTATAGAGGTTCAGAATCTACTTTAAACTATAGATCCCAGTCTAATTAGCCTTCGTGACAAAAAATTATCGTTGAGCAACAAAAATAACCAAACCTTACGTACGACTGAGCTCTTAGTTTCTCCAGTATCACTACTTAATGTGATATTATTGGGTTACAAAGGAAGCAACTCATAAAATGCTTACTAATATTCTCTTCTAATCGACAGGTTACACATTTAAATAAAAAGTTTGAACATGTTGACAATTGAAGGTTCCATGTTTGAAGATGATCAACAAATTTTAGCAATTCCATATTCATTTTAAATATTGACAACGGTTCTGTGTTTTAAAATTGGTTTTTATATGGATTGCTTCATTTTCTCTTTTGCTAAAGAATCAGAGTTGTGTGTCTGATTTTGTTCTCGATTGTGAACAGCTAGAAAGTATTATTGTGAAACAATTGCCTTGGGTCTAACTGAATAGCTTTTAAAAATATTTTGTGCTTAACCATTTGAGTACGGCGTGGCGCTATTGCGCTTCGCTTCTTATGCGCCAAAAATGCGTAGAAGAAACGAAGAACGATAGCGCTTTGCTTCTTATGCGCATGTCAGTCAAACAGTTGGAACTCTTTTACAGTTTCTTGCATTCTTCAGTCATAATGAAGCATTTAATGCATAAATATTTGGATTATTGAATGTACTGCAATAAATTCTTGAATAATAATCAGAAAATACATATTTGATAAATTTAAAAGCTAATTTTTAGAGCATGTGCTTAAAGATTATTATAAGTCTCATGAATGCCACTAACATATATATGTATCACAACACACATTTTGATTTTTCATTTGTGGTAACCCAAAAAAGTTTTTAATACTATTTCACTTTATTTGTGAGTTTTTCTTCAGTAAAGTGCATACTTTGAATCTGAAACATTCATCACAAATACATTAATTAAGAAAAGCTCATCGTGGTTACAACAAATCGCGTTTTTTGGATTGGAGGGCTTTATGCTCTAAAGCAGTTATTTTTGAACAATGAAAAATAAGCGTTGCATATGTTCGATTCTCTTTTGGGATTCCCGCTTTGTAACACGTGAATTTGATCCACTGTCAATGAAAAGCTCTTCCGGAGGTTAGTATACGTGTGTGTTTGTTTAAATAAACCTTATGATATATTTTAATTATTAGACGTAAACTGTGTCATTAATACAAATTTCCTTTTCATTTGAGTTAATTGTAATATAAGCACATTGAGATCAAGATAACACTTATGATAGTAAGATATCATTTCTGCTTCCTAGCTTTCAACAAATGGGCACATCAGAGATTCAATTTGTGAAAAATCCTTTGGTCCCATAAATACGTGAACTTCAGAAAATCATACAAAAGAATAAATACTCAGAAGAGTATTGGTACTTTCATTTCTGAAATTATCTGCTTCCTGATTTTTATATGTCAACACAGGGAATCTTCCATCTTCGTTTAATTCTGATAACTATTGTCAAAAGCAATGCTTTTACAAATTGTGTGTGTGTGTCATTACAACAAATTTTATTGATGTATTTGAGTAACTCATTATGTAAATTGTTTAAATTTTGAAAATCAAAATATTCAGTCATTTCAGATAAAGCGTTCCAATGCAATATTAAAAATGTGCAAACATTACCTTGTCAGATATGCAAATCCTATTTTAATTTAAAAATAATTTTCTGCGCTATGTTCTGTGAGATAAATAATGATAGAAAATTACTAAACACAAAATTCAGCATAGATATTATATGTTTCTAAATTATATATCTGCATAACTAAATAATTTCATAAAATCTTGAAATCAATGTGACTTATGCAATTTTTCCAGCGATAGATTTTAAAATATTCTTAATGTCATGAACTTTTAAAATTTAAAAAATTACGGTTATATATATATATATATATATATATATATATATATATATATATATAT
>JAPDSC010088699.1:164044-175867 GCA_026290005.1 Latrodectus geometricus | reverse complement strand
TATATATATATATATATATATATATATATATATATATATATATATATATCAACCCTCGGGTTGTATTTTCGCACCAACACATTTTTATACAAAATTTACTTTATGATAACTAATATGAGACTCAAAGGCTCATAACTACGAGCAAAAATTTTACATCAATGTTTTCGTTTCCTCAGATATTATTCACTTTAGCTTTATAGGATGGCATAGTCATTTCAGTCTTTTAATTGACCTACCCATTCAGAATTTTCCACCCAACAATTTTATCTTAGAATGTGGGTAATATTTCTACCACTCATGAATCATGGAAACTCACTTCAACAGGAACGCATAGTAGTTGTCTGAAATCAACGATGAATAGAATGATGCCTCTTTAATCATCGCATTCTCCAGATTTGCCATGCTTGATTTCTTCTTTTGGGTTTCCCTGAAAAGAGTAGTATTTTATATTCCCACAATATCTGAAAATCAACTAATAGCCAGATTTTCAGTTGTGTTCAAGAAAATATGAATTAAACTTATCAATAATAGCTGAAATTAATGTTTTCCAATTCAAAGTATTGTAAGGGTTTATTAAGTGCAGCTTTGAATGTATTTAGAGGAAAGTGTTATTGTTAATGATTACAAATATGTCAGTTTGTTATTTTAGATTTTACAAGTTATGATAATCAAATATTTTAAAAGGCTTAAAACAAAAACCATTCTATGCATTTATGAAATACTTTGTTTTTCATTCTGTTAATACTTTATAAAGTTGTCACTGCGTTACTGGACAGTAAAGTTACTTAATGTAAATGTATGTTCTCGGCTGTGTTTTAAATATTCAAGAAAACATTAGTAGTATATTATTGAAAGTACCTGGCTCACTTTTGCGCTTGAGGGTTTCTGGCCCAGGACAATTCGACACGCGAATGCGCGATTGTTTTTTTAATAATAGAAAAAATTCACTTATGAATAATTGCTTTTCTTAACTCAATACCTGCAGATAGCATTAATTAGTATTGGTAAGAACAGCAGGCCATTTTCCACCGAGACCCGGAGTGGGGTAATGGCTTAATCTCGGTCGTTTTTTTTTGTTTACCCGGGGTTTCGCCGAAAAATCATAAACTGAAGTTTATGAAATATCAGCCCTATTCCCCGGGGAAGGACACTCTTCAACTTGATTTAGTAAGCAAAACTCTTCAACTTGATCATATAATAGTATAAATAATAATTAAAATATTTATCGGAAAAAATTTCACTTACCTAGCCTCCCCGCCGTTGCGGAGGCATATTTGGATCTGTGTTCTGTCTAAATGTTCTAAGTAGCCGAGCGATGACTTCGACTTCAAGCCTTGACTCTGTGTTCGGCTGTCTTGGAACAGTTATCGAATTCGAGTTTCTAGATCTCGCTCTTAAAGTTCTGTTGTACGAATCTTGATTATTCTCCATAACACTGTTTGATGGAAATGAAACACATTTTACTTAAATGCGCGAAAGGGGGGGGGTTTCTACCCACATTACTAAATCTCATGTATCTTCCATTAGAGAAGAAAAATTGACGCCTACGCTGACGCCTACTTCAAGTTGTAAACTTTTACGAAGTTGGAATCCGAATTAGTGAGGATTATGTGGGAAAATAATACGTTGGTCGACCGTAGGAGTTTTTTTTTCTACACGCCTTATTAGGTTTCACATCTCTTCCATTAAAGATAAAAAATGTTGTATTATAGCTACGACGCCCAAAATTCTAATGATTATTCAAGACTGACACAATTCTCAAAAACAAGTGCGAGTGGGATAATCTTAACCTAGAAATTAAATGCAGCGTAGGTGAATTAAATGCGTAGCAAACTTAAAAAAAGTTTTATTGTAAGATAAAAATTATTATATACGTTTTCTGAACAAGAGTCGATGGCTTAGAATCATAATACAAGCAAGATTCTAAACTATCGATTCTTTTTAAGTAAGCACAGAGATCACAGGTTCGAACTCCAGAGACTCTCCAAAAGAAAATATATAATTGTTACCCATGTAGATAAAAAAAATGATATTTAGGAATATATAATTTATTTACATCCTATATTTTTAAAGAATAGGTTTTGTTCTTTTCAGAACATTTTCCTTAATTATTTTTTTTAAATTTTTTTGTTATTCATTTTTTATTTTTTACTTAATTGCGAGAAAGTATATAAACAGCGTATTTTTGGTTTTCGGAATAAAGTGGAAAAAGTATATGAAACTTTTGGAGCAAAATTATTTCGTTTCTCAATGTCGGCTTCGAAAGACAAAGATGTCGAAACAAATTTTATCTAATGCAGTGATATTACTAAGTATTATAATTGTAGAATACATAATTTTTCTGATTTATTTGCAAGCGCAAACACCATCGGATCTATCTCAAAAAGTGAATATCACAAACACATCGTGCTTCGTTTCTAAGCATATAGGAAGAAAAATTTTTCTTCATATCTGCTTCAAAGATAAAGAACAAATATTCGATTTGCGATATTTTTTCTCCAACCAAACATTGAATCCAATTCCTGAGATTGTGGGAGTTCAATTAACAGAAAAAGAATTTAGAAAAGTTTGCGAAATGTGTTGACCTGTTACCGATCATGTTGCTTCGACTTAAATTTCCATCGTCGATGATCATTAATGGTCCCAGTCAAAGCGGAAAAACTCATTTAGTGCGGAAAATTGTTTCTGAGCAAATATACGAAGCACCGATAAAAAAAGTTGTATGGTGTTATAAAATCTTTCAACCCTGGTTTCACGAAGAAAGAAATATTAAATTCATAGCAGGTTTGCCAACAGAAGATGAACATTTTGATCTTTTGATTCTTGATGATCTTATGAACAATTTAACACCTGAGATATCGCAAATGTTTACTGTTGGATCTCATCATAAAAATTTCAGCATAATTTTAATAACACATAACCTTTTTCCCCGCATTATAATTGCTAGGGATATTAGTTTGAATGCTCACTATATAATACTTTTCCGAAACAACAGAGATCAATCGCAAATCGCTTGTTTTGGAAGACAAGTGTTTCCTAATCGTTCCAAATTTTTTATGGAAGCCTATAAAAAGGCAACATCGGAAAAATATCACTTCTTACTAGTTGATTGCTTTCCAACAACGGATGAAGAATTAAGATTACGACAATCCATTTTTCCAGATCATAACGGTATAAATTGGGTATATGTGCCAGAAGAAAAATGAATAGAATTAAACGACATGTACATTTGTTGCATATTTTATCCGCCGCGAGTCCTAAACAGCGAAATGCTATATTGAAGACTGCCACCAACGAACAGATAAAAACACTGTGTGAAATATGTCAAAACATATTAAACGGGAATATCTCGAACCGATTGAATGTTCGAAATTTGTGTCGTTATAAACGAATCATTCGACAGCTAGCCGACAAAAACATTTCTATCGCTCGAAAACGCAAGATATTAACTGTTAACCAAAGAGGAGGATTTTTACCTCTCATCCTTCCAGGTGTTTTGAGTCTTATCGGAGGTGTAATAGGAAAAGCTATAGGAAAACGAATTTAAGAATGGCTAGAAAAATGGCATTAGTTCCAAAAGAGCTTGTTTCAGAATACTATCAGCTGAACAAGCCTGAAATAAGAGTTGAAGATCAAATTTCAAAGTTATTGCACGAAGAAGAAACACCTGATGATGTGAAAGCTAAGCTATTAGCACACTGGATACCGAAATATCAGCGTTTAATGCAACCTCCTCCTCCTCCAAAACCGTTTGAGATTCCGAAGGAATTATTACAAGAACTAGAAACCCAGAAGGAAGAACTATCTGTACCTGTTCCTCCCAGAATGAATATGATTGCAAAATACATAGCATATGCAGTTCCGAAATCGAGAAAGAAGTATATCTTACCGATTTTAGAAAAACTGAGAGAAGTGAGTTACACATTTAACGATAGAAACGAATTGGAAAAAGAGGGGAAACCAGAATACAGAAGTAATGGAATTGATTTCTTCAGTTATTTAATGAGGAATGAAAAAGTTCCTAGACAACCGCCTCGAGGATTCAATACTCTTCTTCAGGGAATTTTAGACGCGAACATACCATTAGACTGGATTCACAATAAATATGTTCGAGATCATCTACTTCTCTCACAAGTAAACCCACAATATAAAGAACCAGGCTTCTCGCCAGAAACACCAAATATCGCTGAGAACTCTAATTCAAAGAGATTATTGAAACTCTCGAATACTGATACTTCACCTGAAGCTCAAAAATGGACAAATTGGTCGGAAATAGGAATACGAGAGAGAGACAACAAAACTTCTCCTTCTCTCATAAACTGGGAGAGGTGGAAAGATTAAAAAAACTATACTATGATCCAAAGGAACCTGGTTCGTTTGGAGGTGTCAAGAGACTGTCAGAAGCTAGCGGTGTAAAGAAGAGTCGCGTTAGAAAATTTCTCTCTGGAGAAGATACTTATACACTTCATTTTCCTGTTCGCTATAAATTCCAAAGACGGAAAACAATTGCATACGGAGTGAACGAGTTGTGGCAAAGTGATTTGGTAGATCTACAAAAACTATCACGCTTTAACAATGGTTATCGATACCTCCTAACAATTATAGATGTTATGTCAAGATATTTAAGAGCGATTCCCATTAAAGACAAGAAAGCCCATACGATTGCTAAGGTGTTCAACAAAGTGTTCAAAGAGGCAAAGCCAAGAAATCTTCAAACAGATTTTGGGAAAGAGTATCACAATAAAACAGTTCGTGCACTGTTCAAGAAACATAATATCCATCACTATTCAACGAAAAGTGAAGCAAAATGTGCAATTTTGGAAAGAGCTCACAGAACACTACAAAATAAAATGTATCGTGTTTTCACATATCGAAATTCTTATAAATATTTAGACATTTTACCGTTGATAGTTGATTCTTACAACCATTCAGTTCATCGAAGTCATGGAATGGCGCCAGCCAAAGTCACACAAGCTGATGAGCCTCGCTTATATAAATCCTTGTACAATGTAGACTCTCCAGTCAAGTTTCGCTTTGCAGTTAACGATGTGGTAAGGATTTCAAAAGCAAGGAAAGTTTTTAAGAAAGGCTATCTTCCTGGATGGACTGAAGAAACGTTTAGAATTTACAAACGTTATCCAACAAACCCTCCTACATATGCATTGCAAGACCATTCTGGCAAGGAAATTACAGGAAGATTTTACACCGAAGAACTCGTTAAAATAAATAAGTCTGATAAGGATTTTTGGGCAATTGAAAAAATTATTCGTACTAAGGGGAAAGGTGCTTCACAACAATTTTTGGTGAAGTGGGTTGGTTTCGACGATTCATTTAATTATTGGATTAAAGCAGAATGGTTGAAATCCTGAATGACTTTCATGTTCTTCTACCTTCAAATGCTAGTATGAAATATTTTCCTAACAATACACCAGATCATTTTCGAACGAAATTAGCCAAACCTATCACTTTGATCGGAGAATGGGAATGTTGCTTAGCCGAAGCTACTCTTCCAGGAAAGTACTTTACAATTCAGTCTCGTTACAACGATTCTTATATCATTCAGAGAGAAATTGATGTAGAAATAGAAACATTACTACCAACATTTCGTATTCCTCTCTACAATGAAGATCACTTAGACTTTGTAGAAGGAATAATGGCAAATATGAAAAAATATTTTATTGATCCTCCCCTAAAATTTACTTTGATTGAAAAGAGAAAGAAACTGAAAATTGAATTGAAACGAGGATGGGAATGGATTACAACAGCTGAAAAAGGAAGTCAGTTGCTAAGGTTGTTGAGCCTAGATCCAACAAAAGACGATATAACACCTAATAGTCCACTAGGATTTCTTGCTTATATTCATTATCGTTCTCCAAATAAAGAAGTTTTTAGAAATCAGGAAATTACACTGATTGCAAGAGAACCGATTGTAGACCAAACCTATGATATAATACTGGAAGATGGGGATTTAATAGAACAGATAAATAACAAATTAAAAGAAATATCGTTATCAAATAATATTAAAATTGAAAGCAATAATAACCAAGTAACAGTTTCGCTGCCATCGCATGTAAATATCGAACTCAGACGAAATTCCTGTCCTCGATTAATGACTGCATTAAACATATCTAATAACAGCTTCGTAATACGAGGAGAACAAACAAAAACACAATTTTCCTATACACAGCCTGCTACTTCATTAAAAGATGAAAAATTTCGCGTGATCAGTTATAAAGTTTTTCCGAGTATTCGTAAAGAGAATAGAACTGCCACATACAAAATATCTAGTGGTATGTATCGTGAAGCTAAAGATTTATTCAAAGAATTCAAATTCATAGCATTACAGTTATTGCCTGATTCTAAGGTGGGTTTACACGTTCCCCCAAACACCATAGTCACTTTTGCAGAAAAGCTTAGCGATTTGCTAGGATTTACTGCAAGAACATTTCATCAGGGTGATTATAAATCTGATTATACTTTGGATTTACGCGCAGGTATTACAGAAATATATGTATACTGCGATATAGTATCACCTTCCTTGGTAGGAGATTCCTCAACATCTATTCTAAAAATTATCCCAGTGGCAAACGAAACTAATGATCAGATTGTTAAATATTTTTCTGTGCCGTTGTACTTCAGAGTAAAAAAACAATATTTTGATATTATTGAAATTCAATTGCGCACTAGCAGCGGTACTCCTATTAAATTCATATCGGGTAAAACAAACTTAGTGCTCTCTTTCAGAAAGAAATTTATATAAATCCAATGACATTCTCATCGATCTCCATATCTGCTTTCAACCATGTCGAAGCGCGGTCACAGGCTACAACCAGAACATTGTATTGCGTATTATTTAAATCAAACAGGCAATGCAGACCCTTACTTTTCTTCCCATTATCCCATTCAGAGAGGTTATGGCTTTTTCAGTAACTTGCGCCGATTTGCTTTACCGCTGATGATGCAAGCTGGAAAATATTTAGGAAAACGTTTATTGTCATCTGGTCGAAATATAATTGAAGATGTATCACAAGGAAAATCGCTTCGCAATGCTGCTAGAGATCAGTTTCGCCAAACAGGACGCGAAATAACAAGCGATGTTATTCGCAAATTAAGTGGAAAAGGTCTTAAAAGGAAGAAAACTATTAGAAAGCAACACTCGAAGCGTAGGAAATCAAATAAACCAGACGTATTTTCAGAGCTCTAAAACATGGAAAATTGCTACTGCACAAAAAGCGAACTAGATCTTTTCGTTTCATCGCCTATTCAACTGGCGATTGATCATTCTTCATTTGTAGAAATACATCCGATTGCTTCCATTTCGGATAGCAATACAATTGAATTTCTTGTTACCGGGTTAGGAGATGCATATTTCGATTTATCGCATGTGTTTTTGAATGTTCAGGCGAAAATTTTGAAAGCTGATGGAACAAATTTTACAGAAAATGATCGATGCGGACCGATTAATTATTTGCTAAACACTATGTTTTCCGAATGCCACATCTCGCTTAACGATCGTAATATCTCTTCGGAAAGTAATTATCCTTACAAATCTTTTATACAAAGTGTTCTGTTTCATCCCCAATCTTCTCAACAGAATTTTTTGAGTGCTGGTTTGTTCTGCAAGGATACTGTCGGTGAATATGATGACACTAATTTGGGAGATACTGGAAAGAATGCTGGATTAAAACAGAGATGGAAACGGGTTAAAGAAGGCAAACTATTTGATATGTGCGGAATGCTTCATATTGACTTAGGAACTCAACCACGTCTTTTAATTAGCGGAACAACGATACGAATTCGTTTGTTAAAAGCAAAGGACGAATTTGCTCTCTTAGCTAACACTGGAAGTTATCGCTTACACATCGAAAATATAAGTCTGTTTATCAGAAAATGCGATGTATCGAGCTCAATTCTAGTTGGCCACGAAAAAGCATTAGAACAATCTCTGGTGCAAATGCCTTTCACAAGAATTGAGACTAAGACATTCACACTCAGTTCAGGATTGAAGAGTGTTATAATTCCTAATGCAATGAATGGAATTCTTCCCTCGCGTATGATTCTAGGATTAGTATCCAATTCTGCATTCAATGGAGATTTGAAGAAGAATCCGTTTAATTTCCAACATTATAATCTGAATTATATTTCGTTATCGGAGAACGGAGTTCAAATCCCTATGACAGCCTATACACCTTCTTATCAAAATAATCTGTATGCCCGAAACTATTTAAGTTTGTTCACAGACCTCGCTCAACACAATACTAATGTCACATTAGAAGAATATAAAGAGAATACTTGCTTGTATGTGTTCGATCTCACGCAAGATTTTTCTGCTAGCGATCCATTTATGAATATAGCCAGAAGCGGTGAAATATCGATTCACCTGAAATTCGATAGAGAACTATCGGAAACTGTTACATTAATAGTCTACATGGAAATGCAATCATTAATTGAAATTGACAAAAGTAGAAATATATTTGTTGACTATTAAATACTATGGACACGCAAACACTGTTAAGTTTAGCCCTCAGCGATCCTAAAATTAGAGGAACGTTTGGCGGAGTGTTTGCGAGTGATCTATTGCCCGAAACACGAGGATATTATCGATCATTTATTGTAAACACGCATCCTTCTACGAAGAAGGGAGAACATTGGCAAGCGATCTATTTTGACAACAACCGCAATGGCATTTTTTTTTGTTCTTATGGCACATTTCCGAAAGGAAACATTAAAAAATTTATTACTCAAAATTCCTCTAAAATAGAATGGAATTCGCATAGATTACAACATCCTCGTACCAGCTCATGTGGACTTTTCTGTCTATTTTTTCTATGGCATGTGAATAGAAGATTACCTATTACGAGATTAACAGAAACAAATGTTTGCGAAAATGAACGAATTGTAACACGTTTTGCGCATCAACAATTTAAATTGATAAATCATTCAACATTGCTCTCCTCCAATCAACAATGTAAATCTTATCGAGAGGCGATATTAGAAAATCAAAAAAAAGAAAGATATTATAACAACGTCATAGCTAGCGAATTCAGATGATCGCTAGACATGGAGAGATTCGGATATGTTGTTATGGATCCTTGCTCCAGATGTGAGTATTTGTATATTCACAATACTCTCTATGATAATATTCTAGAGTGCACTGAAAATGCTCGACTTCATAAAACTTCTGCGGAGCCTGCGAAGATAATGTATTTCACTATATTGTCGAACACAGACATTGTTAAGTGTCTACATGATAATCAAACAGATGAAAAGCGATTTGGTTTCTGCCAACTGACAAAATATAATACTGCAGAGAAATACAATGTTTATTCTTCTCACAAGACTTTGTTTGAATCAGTTGTGGAGAGTATTTTAGGAACGAAAGGTGTTTCATGGAATGAACTCGCAGATTGTACAAATTTTGAAGCAAAATTTGGATACTTCAAACTACTAGACAATGATGAAATTGTTTTTTATTTGCATTGTTTGTAACAAATTAGAAATTTGCATTGTATATTAAATATTTTGTAACTTGTTGCTTAACATAATAAATATATTAAAATATAATAGTGTGTATCTCATTTTTTTTTAGATTTAAAATAATTCTATTCTTGAAACATTTAATTTAAGAGTTATGATAGAGAAAAAAATGTTATAGATCAGGAGTATTCGGAATAAATTAACTTTGGAGGAAATTTAATAAATTGACCTTAAATGATACTTATGTTTTTTAAACGCCTTTATGCAAATGGCTTATTACAATAAATTAACTTTGAAGAATATTCGTTAAAATGACCTAGAATCCCACTCATGTTTTTGTAACATAGTTGAAAGTACTTAATTTATGAGCAACCTACACTACTTTAACTTTCAGCTTGATAATTAAAATTCAGGAAAATTTTCTATAAAAACTCTCCTATGCTACTGACACATCAACATTTGCATTTGTGCATTAGTTCTCCGCTGATTTTCAACATGGATTGTGGTAAGTTGTTTTTCAGTTATTGCGTTTTCTCTCTATCTTACCAAATTTTAGAAATCTAAGTTGATAGTTATTTTGAAATGCTTAAAATTAACTACGAAACTAAATTCTTTTATTTATTTTTTAAGCTAGAATAATAGATGATGAGGATTGCGCTCCTAAGAAAAAACCAAAAAAATTTGACTTAAACATCTCTACAGAAATTGAAACTAAAAACTCACAGATACCAAACTATTCTGTTTATTTGGGAAAAAACACTGCTCTTGAAATCAAACACTTTAGAAAACAATATTATTTATGCTTTCTAAAATATAACGAGGCTGGTGATATTAAGAACAGGTTTAATATTAATATTGATCAGATTCCAATAATGATTGTAGGATTGGAAAAAATTCAAGATTTTATAAAAACAAGAGAACTTGAACCTGATACTTGAGTAAGAATGTTAACAATAAGATTATAATTTAGATACATTTAAGTAATCAGAACAGAAAAAATAAATATGGCTAATATTATTTTTCAAGAATTGAACTCTGCATTCCATGGTTTTACTCGAACATTACGTGCAAGAACTAATTTTGATTCTGTAGAATCTGCTTATTCCGAACTCAGACCTGTGATTCATAATATTTTAAATACATCAACTGTTTTACGAATTCGTGTTATCATTTGCTTACACATTGTGTTTACAAAAATTTTAAGCGATGAATTAAACAACACACCAGTGTATCAAACTTATTATTTCTGCAGTAATGCCTTGCGCATTTTATCTGCTGCACAAATATTTTCCGTAATAGATGAGGGCTTTAGGAAAATTATGAATTCTGTTGATAATTTTACTAGAAACGGAAGCGGATGGCTTCTGCATAAAATCGATTTTGTAGATTTACACATTGGCAATTATGCCAAAATTATTGGTGGATGTAAAACGGTCAAACTACCGAATAAATTATCTAATAAAAAAGCGCTTTTATCTATCAATTGTATTAATAATAAATGCTTCATTTATTGCATATTAGCTGTGTTATTTCCTAAGCAAAAGAATGCTGGTCGCTGTAGCATATACAAAAAACATTTGCAAGCTGTTGATACAAAAATGTTAAAGTTTCCTGTCGAGATAGCAAACATCAAACTTTTTGAAAATGTAAATAAATTAAATATCAATGTTTTTGCTTTTGATGAAGGCATGATATATCCTCTTTACACTAGTTCTCAAAACTATAGAGAAATAGATTTGTTTCTCTATGAAAAGCATTATTATCTAATAAAAAATATAAACAAACTTTTGAAACATAAAAAGCATTTTAATTATTATTGCAAACGTTGTTTGAATGGATTTGTACGAAAACAGACTTTAATTGAACATCAAACTCTTTGCCTTCATAACAAGCCACAACGTGTTTCAATCCCTCAAAATCTGATTTTGAAATTTAAAAACATTAATAGATCTCTCAAACATCGTTTTGTGATGTTTGCTGACTTCGAATGCGCATTATCTAAGGTTTCGACTGTTACTCCAAATGATAAAAAATCCTTTACATGTGAGCTGGAAAAACATATTCCTCTCTCCTATGCAATGCTTGTTATCGATCAAGATGATAAAATAATTCATCATAACTATCATGTTGGATATGACGCGGTGGAACATTTTCTCTATCAAGCAAAAGAAATATCTTTAAAACTAATTGCTGAATTAAAAAAAGTTAGCGAAATTGAAATTGACGATTCCTCAACATATGATTTTTCAAAATGTATTATTTGCCACCAAAAATTTAAAAAAACTGATCGAATTGTTCGACATCATTTGCACTACCAAAATTTTGTAGAAGGTAGAGCACACCAAT
>JAPDSC010088699.1:116763-153021 GCA_026290005.1 Latrodectus geometricus | reverse complement strand
ACTAAATCAAGTTGAAGAGTTTTGCTTACTAAATCAAGTTGAAGAGTGTCCTTCCCCGGGGAATAGGGCTGATATTTCATAAACTTCAGTTTATGATTTTTCGGCGAAACCCCGGGTAAACAAAAAAAAACGACCGAGATTAAGCCATTACCCCACTCCGGGTCTCGGTGGAAAATGGCCTGCTGTTCTTACCAATACTAATTAATGCTATCTGCAGGTATTGAGTTAAGAAAAGCAATTATTCATAAGTGAATTTTTTCTATTATTAAAAAAACAATCGCGCATTCGCGTGTCGAATTGTCCTGGGCCAGAACCTGGCCCACTTTTGCGCTTGAGGGATTCTGGTAGAATTGTCCTGGGCCAGAAACCCTCAAGCGCAAAAGTGGGCCAGAAACCCTCAAGCACAAAAGTGAGCCAGGTACTTTCAATAATATACTACTAACATTTTGTGGGTAGTAGTCATATTCCCATTTCACTTGAAAAGAATATCTGAAAATTCAACTATCTGATTAGTATTCTAATTCTAATTAAAGATCGTTACAAAATGTTTCTCATACATATTAGTAATGGTAATTTATTGTTCTCAAACTAATTGCTCAAAGTGGTATTAGATTATTGTAAGTTATTTTCTATGACATACTTTTTTATCAAGTTATATCCTATTCTTTTACATTTTGATAATTTTTGTTTGTATATTTCTTGTAAAATTTAACTGAATAAAAAATAAAATAAATAATATAAAAATTTAAAGAAATTTAAATGGTATTTAAATTAAAATATATTTGATTTTTTACATTAAGTTTAAGTAATAGATATATATTAAAATTACTAAATTAATTTTTCCTTTTGTACATCCATTTCATCATATTTTTAACAGGTATATTCATTATTTAAAACTTACCTATACTTAATAATGAAATACATTTTAAAATTAAAATAACTGTTTAGTTTATTGGTATTCCACATAAATTAACAGAATATTCATTTACACTAACTGCTTCAAATATATTTATTGCTACATTATTCTAAAAATATTAAAATGTTTCAGGTTAAAATATATTCATTTATGGGAAGTTAATGTTAAAAATTCCTTATTTTTAACTTACAATGAAAAAAATAATATTTATCAGTTCAATAAAAGCTTTCACTCCCATTTTCTCTTTTAATCTCAAACTTACATCTCATTCTTTTACCAATAGCATAGTTATTGCATAAATTCTTAAATGTATGCTTTTGAAATGAATTATAATATCTTCAATCACTTTAAAAATTTTGAAATGGTTCTTTCTCGAATATTTTTTTTCTCTGACATTTTTCTTCAAGTTACTAATAGGGCTTTTAGAGATTCAAAATTAATTTTCGTTGCACAATTCTTTTATAATTGCTTATTCAATTCTTCTGGAAACAAAACTTTAAACTTTAATGTCTTGAGTCTCCCAGTTTGTTAGAATGCATGTTTCAAGATATAAATAGAGGCTTCATAACTTTTAAGAAACGTAAAATGTTTTCAAAACATGAATTCAGAATTTAAAATTAAAATAGCTTTTCAAGTAAAAATAAAATTTAAAAAAATAGCCATACAATTTTAAGAATCCATTAGCATTACAAAAGTTAAATCTAATTTACAAATAAACTTGAAAAAGAAAAAAAATCTTGTACCAAATTCAAAATTAAATATAAAATCAAATATTCTATTAATGTTCTGCAGAATGTTTTCAGCACTTATATTCATTTTATGAATGCACTTAAATTCTGCTTATATAAAAATGATAATCATTACTGGCAATTCTAAGAATATAATTTCTAAAAATAGCTTTTCAAGAATATGAAAATTCTTTTCACACCTTCCAAAGAAATATTTACTTCTAAAATAAGTTTTATTTGAAAAATTAGGCTTAATTGTTAAATGTCATGTGAATGTCTCTTCAATTTTGTAACTCCATAACAAACAAATATTAAAACACAAATTGTCTGAAACAATGATTACTGTTTCAAAGTATTTAATATATTTATTAAAGCAACTTTTAGTATACATAAAATTGTTAAAATAACTAATTTTTTTAAATAGACTGCATTTGATGCTATGAATCTATATCACATTTAATTATTTATAATTCATTTTTGTTCTAATGTTTTTTTTATGAAGAGTTTTTAATTTCATTTGAGAAATATACGTATATAATTCTTAAAACTTTTCATACCGAAGGTATTTTATTTACTAATCATTTATGCAAGATAAGGATTTATTACTTATAAATGTAAATTCAAATGAAAACTCAGTTTTTTTCCATTTTAAGAATAATTTATCTCCCTGTATGATTATTCTTAAGTCCTTATAAAAATTAGTAATAAGTCAGATATATTACATATTAGATATATATGTATGACCATATGACAAATTTTCAGTGAAGTGAAGTGTAATTAAGAAAAAACCCTGTTCCTAGGCATTTTTCGATTTAAACTATATTCAAGAAATGATAAAGTTTTGATTTAAATAAATTATACATATATAAAAATAAAAATATATATATATATATATATATATATATAATTTGATTAATTAATCCCTTTCGTAATACTAATTCCAAGATAAGGAAGAGTAATAAATTAATGAAATGCATGTTTTTCTAATTTTCAAATTTAATTGATAAATTTTTATTGCAATGAAGGTTGTAAAAACGTATACCTATAACTTTTTGTAAATTAGATGAAAACTTTGCTATGTGATGTAAAGAATTGGGGAGTGAAAGCCTAGTGAATGTAATTTGTTATGATATTTATTTTGTTTTATACTGTTGGCATATAGATACTCTTTTAAAATTGCATGCGTTGTTTTTATTAATAACAGCTTATAATTTATTCTTCTTAGACATCTTTAACTTAAATTTTTCTGAGCAAGGAAACTTTTACGATTGTGAAACATTCTCATTGTTTCAAATACTAATTTATAAGTTTTTTCTTTTAATAATAATGCTACTGAATCTAAAAGATACGTCTGGGTGTTTCAAAACATTAATAGCACTTTCAAATCTAAAACATCCAAACCAAACATGAACTGTTAGAAAACTAAAACAATAAAACTATTACAAATAAAAAATAATACAGGATTTTTGAAAATCTTTTCTTTAATTTATTAATTATTGCTTTGATAATAGAATTGATAAATTAAATAGCATAATTTGAAAAAGAAATTTATAATTTTTGCAAAGTATAAATAATGTTTTTTTTTTACTATTTTGTAATTTTTTAGAAATTTTATAAATGTGAGGGAGATGGATGCCTTTACAACAATGAAATTACCAAGTCAAATAGAATGGAAAATGAATCAATTAAGATCCTTAGGCTTACCCCCTCTCCCATTCTTCCTTTAAGTGCACCCTTATAAAGGAACCGCTTTTCCAGTTTATACAGCATAACTTTTAAAACCTCAAACTACTCTTATTTACAATAAATTTCGCATTAAGGAATGCTAATAATGTCTTATCTCGTAAAGAGGGGCTTTGTAATCCGTCCTAACCACGTGTTTAAGATGCACAGTGCACACCAACAAGGAAATTAGAAACTTTCGAGTGGTGTTTAGCAGATTCAATTTTGTAGGAGACCAAGTGATTAATGAACTGCTGAACTGAATCCGATTAAATGGGACGAAAATTGATTATTCGAAGAAGTTTGCCGCCTCGAAGCGGTTGAACTCTCGCAGCGGCGTGAGAGATAAGACAAAACAAAGGAATTCAACAAAGATAAGAAATTTCCTCTTCCTTCCCACTTTGCCCAAGTTTCCTGTACTCTTTTTGAGACTTTGACGCGAATTATTTATATCTTAAGAATGCTTTACATTATTATAAATACTTGGGGAAACTAGATTTTGCCTTTTTCTCGGAATTAATTACAATAGGTCTTTCATACCTTTATTTTTCCGAATGAGTTACCAGGAAAGATATGTTTGACTGAAATATTAATCTATAAATATAATTGATTTTTAAGAAGTTGGTAATAGTAAACTAGTGTGTGTGTGCACATAATAACTTTTGACATTATCACCATTCTTAAGAAAATGCAATATTTTATGGCTTGTACATTCTCAGTTGCTTAAATTTAAGTACATGTATTTGACCATTCCTTCAAGCCTGCTAATAAGCAAAAATATTTTAGAAAAATCATTTAAAAACTTTTATTTAAGAAACATTATTTATTTGCTTGTGCTGCTTTTCCTAATGTTCCTTACTTTTCATACATTCTGCTTTTTTAAGTTTAAGGATTGTGAATTCATTTTTAAATAAAAGAACTGGTTTTTAAAGATTATTAAAGATATCGATTAAAATTTCTTTCTTCTTTTAAGGAAATATTACACATTTTCTTCGATGCAATATTTGAATATTTTAAATATATAATTTTTACTCTGAAGTTTTTCTAATTGAAATAAATCTTTTAATTTATTTCAGTGTTTGAAGCATTTATTTTAATCTTTAAGTTTGAGTTATTTATTTCAATATTTGAAGAATTTATTTCAAATAATGAAGCACAGAAATTTTGTGTCAGGAGTATAAATCTTATATAAAGCATACACAATTTTTTGTGATAAGTATATTATCTAAATTTTGTCATATTTTATATATGCTTTACTTTTGTCAATATCATAAGTAATTGTAATAATTTCTTCCTGTAGCATTACGTATATATTTAAAGTAATTATTGATTTAAGTGAAAAGTTATATGTTATCTTTATATTCTATTACGTTTTCAGATTATGGAGTGATTTTTTATATTTTAAAGTAATTGATTTTTATTGACAAATTATGTCGCACTTAACAAAGAATTAATGTTTTTTTTATTTGTTTGAATAGTATTTTTATTCTATTCTCCATTTATTGTGAATTATTTACGAATCATAGTATATACGAACACATTTCTAATTATAAAAGTGGTATATATGGTTCTTCTTCCTTGCATTATTAACTAAAGAGAATGGGAGAGTAAAAAGCTCAATATAAGTAAGTAGAAAAATATTTTAGTCATGATTAAAAGAGACTCAACATCAATAGAACTCCACACTTTTTATTAATTTCTGAATTCCAATAAATGAAACGATTCAGTAAAACATTAGTTTTTATATTATTATGCTGCCAACCTTGTATCTGAAAGATTATTGCACTTCAATGATTTGTTGGTTTGTTTCCCCCCACGGGTATGGTTGTTTGTAGTAATTCAGAGCCCCTCTTAAACTGTAGGTCATGGTTTAATTTGCAACCTGCAAAAAATGAATTTAGAAATACAAACAAACCAGGTTATACCATTATATTAAATTTTGATTGTCCGTATTACTTGTCTACAAACAAAGATAGTTTGGTAAAAAATTTAATTTTACAACTTTTGAGTTCTCATATATTAAATTATTTTTCAATTATGAATTCACACATTCTTACTCATTCGTATTAATCTATCTATGTCATTATCATTGTCTTATAAGATTGATTCAGGAGGTAAATTAAATATTTCCACCTGAATCAATCTTATAAGACTTATGCATAATTAGACTTATAAATGGGCCATTCGTAATCAACTGATTTTACAGTCGTATGTTCATTAAATTACTTCAGTACACAATATATAATAATAAACATTAATTTATAGTTCTGAATGAATAAAACACACTAATTTTTGTAATAACTTAATATTAAAATGTGAGTTTTATTAGTTGAAGTTAATGTATTTTAACACAAAATTTTGTTTTAAAACAAACGAGAATGTGATTTTTTTTAATTATACAAAAATTGAAGTTCTTACATCATCATCATCTCGTTTGCATATATATCTAAAACGTGGAAGTTTACTAGGGTAGTTTTTTCGGTAAGTATGAAGTATCGTTAAAAAAAATTACTTAAATTTAATTTTTAAGTCATTTGTCAATAAATAAGTCACATTAATTTATTCTTTATGTGAATAAGAATAATTTTATAAATAAATATTTTAATTATGTATAAAAATACTTAAATAATGAAGGAATAATTATTATTCATTAAATGGTAAATAAGATATATTTAATTCATTTCTTATGTAAATAATCCACAAGTTAATTATAAAGAGTTTTTTTTTTAATTCAAATTTACTCTTCGTATGTAGTTAGAACTTTAATGTATTTTAATTTGAAAAAGTGTTTCACCCTTCAAAAGACAAGAGTATATGGTACTACATGTAAATGTGGAGTAAATTTAATAAAATGATTATGGAGACTCAATTATTTAACTTAAGTTAATTTTTTTCTATAAATATGAATTTTATTGAATAAAATAATTATCAATTTTCTATTTTTTTCTTTAAATCTGTGTTATTTGAATGCAAAAAATATTGTTGATTTGCAATATTTCTAATCATCTTATATATAAATCTATTGATGGCAATTGAAATTAAAATAATAGTTGATAAAAAAGTTTTCTTTTTCTTAGAGAGATATAAAAAATTATCCAAGTTGTCTTTATAAGACAGTTTATAAATTTTTTTAGGGAAATTTTAAATACAATAGAGAGCTCTAATACAAACGATATCCCTATATAACAACAATAAAGATATGTGTGATATTTGCTTCTATAATTTCTGTTAAAAAAAATTGTCATTTCAAAACATTATAGTAATAATAAAAAATATCTAAAAAAAACCACTGTGACTAAAAAAACTAAAAAAAAGGCACTGTGAGGCGTAAATATTAAAATTAAATAAAATTCTGGAAAAATACGAATTATTACACAAAAAAGACATTAAATAATTGTTATGAGCACATACTTAATAAATATTTTTGGTTATTGCAGAAAGTTTTTGTAAAATAAAAAGGAAAATACTTAAAACTTGTTTTTGGGCGATAAGCGATATCAAGTGAAAAATGAGTCTCAATAAGCGTTTACCTATTTTCTTATTGTAGATAATAAATACTTAAGTTAAAAGTTTCTCGAATTTTTTTCTCAACATTTGATATATGTTATGGATTATTTAACATTCAATTTTCAGTATCTCTGACATGGAATCAAAATGTATTAATGCCTCACAATTCTACCCATCAATTCGTGTTATTGTATGTGGCTAATGACTATTGATTGTAATTAGAAATTACATTTTTATGAAATATATTTATAATATAATTTGTGATTTTAATAATTTAGTTTAATAAGTTTTAATATTAAGCTTCAGTAAGCTTTGCAGTTAGTTTTTTATGAATAATTTAAAATACAGATCTTTTGTTAACATTAAAGATTTAAAAATACGTCAATGAATTTGAATTTGATTATAAAGAGTTAGAAAATATGGTATTGAAAATAAACATTTTTATTCGACAAAAAGCTTTATATCATTTAAACAAAGTTATCAATGTAATCAATTTTGAGAGAGATAATATGAAGTTATCATTTTTGTTCAATGTATGTGCATTTAGAAATGCAGCGCATGATGGTTAATTAGAAAATAATGTTTTTCTTGAAAATTGGGAAAAAATGTGGAAAGGAGACTTGTTTTGGAAAAAATAAAATGGGCCAATATATAAATTCTTAGTTTCAAGGAATATATTTTGCTAAAGAAATAAATATTATTTACATTGTCTTTAATTCCTTGAATTTATTCACATTTTATAATGATGATTTGGTAAAAATTAAATATTGGATGTTAAAATTAAAATCAACAAATTTGTAATTACTGAGCAATTTAATATAACAGTTTTTTATTAGAAATTATTGTATGCCATATTGAATTTTAAACACTTAAACAAAAAATCAATCGCTTTTTGTAAATAAAAAAAAACGTGATTTTTTGTAATGCATAAAATTCTTAATAAACTCTGTAAATCACATACAAATATTATTTCATCATGTAAGTGGCATCGGGGTCATTTAAAATAATATCCGTTACTTTTATGTCATGAACAGCAATATGAAACTTATTAATATTTGTTAAGTACGTCAGTCTGAAAATGGAGCAATCATGACCTTAATTAAAGAGGGAATTGTTTTACCATTATTAAAATGTGGCCACAGAACTCTTCATTTTTATGCTTTTTGTTTAGAAAATGATAGCTTAAAATTCAACAAATGCTTTGCGTTTGCTTACACTTTATGAGAAATGAGATAATTTGTTATGCACAAATATCCACTTCACGCACTAAATATTAAGTTAATGATTTAAAGGAATTTTATGTATTATTGGTATCTATCGGTTGAAGGCAATTTTGTTATTGAATTGAAATTATATCTAATGAATAATGAATCGAGAATTTATAATTAAAGAGTAAGATATTCATTGTTTAGAATATGATTATGTGACACTTATTTTATAATAATGTTCATAATTTAAAAATATAGCTCCTACAAAATACTCAGTACAAGACTATTTTAAATTGCTGAAAACTGTAGCCTAAAATGTATGTAAAAATATACAATGATTCATCTATATCTTGAATATAAATTAATATTTTCATAAAAAGAAAAACAATTCATGTGCGCAGTTTTTCGCATTATTTTTTTGAATTTTTAAGGTCTTAACCAGATATGAGCACTGACCTCATACAAATTCAAATTTTATTGATGGATTTTTATCTCTAAAGAGCACGCACAGCTGTATGAGTTCCATTTTCCATCAAGTTATCTAGAAGTGTCCCGTGGAAAGACATCCAATTTCATGCAGTTAGCATAGAGATCTTACTACTAGGTCCCCTGCTGGTAAGTAACGGGTTCTTGTATTGGGATCGATCGTCTATTACAAGAACCTCTATTCTATATTTTATGTAGACATCAATGCTGATTCCCCCTATCTCCGGAAATGTTTTTGCTACTTCTTGTAGTTCAAAGGAAAAACTTAAATTTAGAATAGAAAAGATAAAAGAGAATATTGAGTTTTTCCCTTTTTCACAGCAGTGGCAGCCCAAAGTCTCTGTGGGGGTTAAACGCGAAAGGACACTTTCTTTCCGTAAAAAGCCAAAATACTAGCATAAACTTAAAGCCATTGCCTTTATTTGTAGCAGAGAATATTTTTCCTCTTTGCCCATGTTTTTTCTTGTTTCAGAAGTTTCCTGGAATATATACGTTGAAGTGATTTCGCGCACCTAAAGATTTTCCAGCTCTTGAACTTATTTTAAGGAAAATAAATATCTTGAAAAAACATCCAAGTACTGAATAAGAATATTCCATTTAAATAACTGAAAAACATTTTCTCTTCATTTTTGTAAAAAGTGTATCATTGATAAATTTTAATCTGGAACATAATACAGGAGCGATATACTTTGATGAGAAAATAAATATTAATCTCGCAAGAAAATTATTGTTACAAACTTGACCTGAATTTGATGTAGTACGCGAATGTATTCCAAAAAATTTTAATTTTATTTTAAAATTATAAGAAAATTTTAAGAAATTCTTTGTTGAATAACACAATATGTTTTGTTAGATACTATGCTTTTTTGATAAGTTGACAATAACTTAAGAGTATAGTTATTTTTAAATAGTTTATACTAATTTTTTTATTATAGAGAGTATTTTTACTTTAGTAAATGTGTCTATTATTTACTATGATAAATGTGTGTGTGTTATTGATAATTAAGTTTGCTTAAATTAAGGAATAACTCAAACTCAGACACCCGTACTTTCAACATATATACAAACTTAGTTTTAATGATGTAAATGGGGCACTGCTAGTCACAGACAAAAGAATAAACATCTAAAATAACTGGGTGGTTCTTTTAGATATAATCCCGAAGGACAATTTTGGTTAACATCTATTAATTATTAATGGAATTTAACTTCAGACTCATTTAAGAGAAAGCAAGTTCATAATTTAAAAAAATTTTCTTAAATATCTTAAAATTTTAAACTTTTCTGTAAATCATATGAAAGAATACATATTTTTATTCAAAAAATATATATATAAAAAGAATATGTAGGAGTGAAGATTTTAAAAGGTTTAAAAGGAGGAACTAATTTTAATTTCCCCTATCTCTATCTATCTATCTATATATATATATATATATTATTTAATATATACGAGTAAATGGTAGCATATTAAGGATGGGATGGTTTAATATAATGCAGTTTTATTTAAAAAGGAAAACTCATCGGATAATTGATTTTATAATCCCTCATAGGATCATAAAGTTCCTTTTCCCATATAAAATTTTAAAATATTTGCTGTGATGACCGATTGAATTCATTAGCAATCATTTGAAATGCTTAAAAATATTTTAACGTATCTCTACATTTCATCAAAATTGCAATTAACTTTTGCTTATAATGTCATTGCTTATTTTCTCAGAATCATTGTATGATAATAGTAATTATAATACTCAAATTTTAAAGAAAATCATGTTAAAAGTTAGGATATCTGAAGTAAGGAAGAGTGTTATGTATATATTTATTAGTAACTGTAATGTGTTTTTACATGTAAGATAGTTTTAGGAGAATTTAAAATTTATTAATTTTAATTGAAACCGTATGAAACAAAAATAAAACCGAATGAAAGAAGAATTTTTGAATTTTTACAAACTATTAAAAATATACGCTTATGATCGGCATTTCTAACCAGAAAAAATCAGTTTAATTTAAAAAATAGATTTAAAAATTTTAGCTCCATCAGTCATTTGAATCTTGAATTTCAAGAACATTTTTACGGTCAAGTTAATAATAATGTATCAAATTAATATATCTATAAGTTTTAGAATTAATATAATTTCAAAAATGATTCTATTCTAGTACCATGTTCCTTGGTCCAGAGATATTCTGGTTGAACATAAATAGAAAACATACAATAACTCTCTATTATTGGGTTGTTCGGATAGTAATTTCGTTTTGTATGAAAAAGAATATGGAGAATAAATGTTTTATATAATTCTATATTGTCAATTCCGGTCCAATACCTTTTATTACCTTTTTGGTAGTAATATGATGATTTTATACGCATAAAATGGTGGGATTTCTCTAGCAAAAGAACTAATTCAGGGGAGAAAAACGAAACGACTTTCCGAACAACCCAATAATAGATGTCTTACTGATACTTCCTGTTTACTGTACTTAATATTTTTAACTTTTTAATGTTTAATGAAAATACATACTGAATATTTGCAAATAATATATTCTAAAATAAAGCCCATTATGATGGTCTGTAGAAAGTTGACATGCGATTCATTTGGAAATTGAATTTAATCCAGACAATAAACCACATAACTGCTTATTTTTTCCTCTATTTAGACTTATTTCATTATTATAATATTTTAAAGTGAATTTTGAACCATAACAAACATTTATACCTAAGGAAACAATTGAAATTGCAAGATATTTTACTCTAGCCCAGAAAATGAACCCAGAACATAGTGAAGATTTTCTAATGCAATAAGTGTGACAGAATAACTTATAGGAAAATTTCGAAGTACGCAAGCATAATATAGATAAAAAATTCATTGATAGCAACTAAATATTTTCTATTATGTGAAATGAAACATATAATTTTTTTATTCACATGATATAAAATTAAAAAAAAATAATTTATGCCATTTTAAGTTATTCAAAACAATCCGCAATTTTATGTTAATTGTATTGCAAGCATACGTATAAAAAATTGCAACTTGTTCTGAGAGAAAATACATTGTCATTCTCTTAAAATAAAACTAAAATATTGTTTGAATTTTAAAAATATTTTTAAAAAGGAATATTAAATGATCTTATCATTATACTCTTCTTTAATTAAAATATTGTCCAAATTAAAAAAAAAAATCAGAAGAGTATTACAAATGCTATCACTTAATGATTTTAATGCTGTGCTATTTTCTGGTACAAACTAAAAACTAATTTAAGAGAGATTGTGATTAATGAATTTGGGTTATGTTTGCAACTTTTTTTAATGAGGTCCATTAAAATACTTCTTAGATATTGAATGGTATCTGAAACTAGAAAGCTTCCAAACGCATTTTGATGAATTTCATTAATATAAATGTCTATCTTGGCCTTTCAAACTAATTTTCTTTTTTAATTTTCATTATTACGATATGTTATTAAAGATTTATTTTATGCCATTAAAGCTTGATATTCTTATTTAATTAATTTAAGTGAAATAAGAATTTTGCTTTATCATAGACAGGTAATTTTATATGAATGATTTTTATATTTCCAGATATAACCAAAGAAATATTTTTCTTTAGAGTTAAGAACGCAATCTCTCTATAATTATTCATATTCATTAATTAATCTTCATTAGATTTTAGACTCGCAATCGATGCATCGGGGATCTTTAATTACAGTCATCATCCATGTACTGCTCTATTTGATATCTTCAATTTGAGAATTTGCAATGTTCTTTTTCTGTGTGTCATTAATTGCAGATTTCTCATTGAGGTTTTAGTTGTGAAACAATGATTTAATGATTAAAAGCATAAGGTTGACAAAATTGGTAATTCATTTAACGGAATTTTTTCAAACTAAGGATTTCATGATTTAATATGTATGCTGTTTTAAAACGTAATTTTCTTAAATGTTCTTTGGTAAAACTTGAGCAGTTTTTTTCAGATATAGTTAAGAAGTTGATTAATTCTTTATGAATATTCAAAATTTATAAGACAATTAAAATAAAAATTAAGAAGACTTATGTGTAATAGTGTAGTGTTTTTAAACTTCTGCATAAAAGAATAACTTATAGAAATATACTAATTATATACACTTCTAACTCTCAGTGCTAATTTAAAAAAAGAAATATCTTAAAAATGGGTAAGTACAGTTGGAGATGATTTTAATATTAAAAAACAATTTTAAAATATCATATTCAATTGTTAAAACTTAATATTCTTTATTTTATTTCGAATTCAAACATTCTTTTCATATGGTTATACTTATATAAATTTATCATTGATAAAACATACTAGCTATTAGAGGGGATTAAGCGCAATTAAAATTGGTTTTCTCAGAAAGTTAAAAAGGAATATAACCAGAATCATCATCATCTATTTCAGTCACGTAAAAGTATGATCGAAACTTTGAATTTTAGAACTGATTCTAAATTCAGATTCTCCGATCTCTTTCTAGAAATGCCATAAAAATATATCTTTCCTATAAGAGAATACTTATGATATAATCTCAGATAATAGTTTTCATAGAATGTCAAAATGGTCAAGATTTCAGACGTGCATGAGCATTTTTAAGCTGAGGATTTATTTAAGTATAATAAATTTGGCATAAGATGTGTCGGAAGATCTCTGTGATTAAGTTTATAATTTAAGAAAAGATGAAGATATTGTATAATTAATAAACGTGTTCCTATTCTAGTCTCTTTATTTGAATAAATATTTTTCTGAAGGAAAAAAAAATATTCTGTTTTCAAAGAAGCTCAATTTTTTTCACAAAATAGTTTTCATAAGAACGACAGTTTCAAAAAACACGCACTTGATTTCTAAATTATTTCCATAGAACAGTACTCAAGGTATAATCTAGCGAGGAAAAAGGGCGTATTTTCTACATAAAGACTATTACTTTTGATCTTAGCGACGGCAGTGGAGTCCCAAATGTTCCATATATCAGGATTTAGTCTCTCCCAATTTACCATTAAACCCTCTTTCAGATACAAACACAATAGAAACGTGCATCTCAATGCATTTTGCACGACTTTAAAGACAAGTGGAATTTATTTCCCTGCACGAGAATCAAGGCAAAAAATGTCACTGGACTCAATTTCTGTGGATTCTACTTATTCTGAATGAGATTTCTCTACTTCGAGGTCCTTCCGCTTTGACAAGTTGAAATACGGACCCCACATTTAAGAGGAGCCTCATCCGTGATAGCAATCTTGTTTGCTCCGACGAGGCAGGACGATAAATTGAGGACAACTATCGCCAAAGCCTAGATGCTAAACAAGGCGATGTTTTCTGTCTCTTGCCACGTTTGGGGGAGATGTTCTCCTTTACATAGTCCTGTCTCTTGTAACGAACTCCTGAACAAAAATTGCTACATATGAAAGGATGAAAAAGGAGTGGCAGTTAACTCTTGGGATACTGAAAGATTAGGAGTGGGTTTTTCGGGTACACTTTTCAGCGTCTCTGGAGAGTACATAAATATGACTTGAATTTCGATTACACGTTGAATATATGAATCGAAAGGTTTCGACGAATTTATTCTGAGTTAAGAATTCTATTTTGAGTTCTATGGGAAACTGGTGAAGACAATCAAGAAGGAAAAATGCTTTTGTGTAACTTTTTTCCAAATAAACAATTCTGATGTCTCCAGAAAACAAAATCTTTTATTTTGGAAATAAATATTCTACTGTGACTAAGTTCTCTAAATTTTCTCTTTTAGCAGCAATATTTGGGTATAGTTTTTTTCACTTCTGTGAAATTTTATTTATTCCTAATTTGCTTGAGAACATAAAATGTAATTTAGTACATGGAAAATATTTGATTAAATGGATTGGCTTTATCACTATTATTTAAACTTACAATAGCTTACAATCATTGTTTTACTTTGGGTTTTAAATTTTTTTTTTTTTGCAGTAATATTTTTTATCAAAAGAGTCTACTTAATAAAAATTTTTAAATATCGTTTGAATTTCAGCTACTGTGAAGAAAGAGATTTTATGAATTTGCTCAATCACATCTTATAATAGATTACATGTTAATGCCAAAAAGTGCTTTAAAGAATTATTTAATATTGTTAATTAACTAACTGGAACCTTACATATGAAATATTTTTCTATTTATTTTAAAAACATTAAATTTAACACATTCTAAAGTATTTTTTTAAAAAAACAAAACAAGTCACAGATGGTTGAAAATCTAAACGTTTTTCTTTTTTTTCTTTTTTTTTTCCTTTTTTTTTTAAATGAAATGTGCAGTGCTATTTATGACAACTTATTTTTTCAAAATATATTATTTTTGATAACACTTTCCTTAAGATCCCTGAATTTAATACATCTGGAAGGCTTATGAATTTTATACGTCTTTTATATGTTCACAAAAATGAATAGATTAATGTCATTACAATAGATTTAAAAAGAAAGTCGCTTTCTTTTCGCGTGATAAGATATTTGATAAGTTACAAAATTCTGTTCATGACATGTGCTCAATTGTTAAAAAATCAATCGGAAAATAAACTACGATTTTTAACTTTTCATCCATTGTTTTACTTCTCGATGTTCAGTTTGACATTGAGTAAAATTATATAATCTGAGTAACATTAAAAAAACAGTTTATCATGAAGTGCTTTATTAATATGAATAAAAATAATATATTTGACGCTTTCTAAATTAATTTTTCTATGTTAATTTCTTCTTATTTCTTAAATTTTTTGGCATTTGTGACTCAAATTAATTATGTTTACTGTGCATATCAATTATTTCACTGTCATGAATTAACTTAGTAATTCATTAATTTAGATGATAAAAGTATCTCTGATAGCACATCGAACAAAATAAAAAATATATTGAATTTTTTTAACATAATGAAGAGTTTTTAACAACATCAAAACTTTTTCAAAAAAAAGTAAAAATACATTTTTTACAAACTCATGAAAAGAAGTGGATTTTTCATTATCATGTTTGAATTACAAAGATTGATTTAAGTGCTTTAGAGAAGATATTTAGATAGGTACAATTGCAGAAACCTTTTTTAAAAACAAAAACGTAACTAATAATGAACTCTTTAATATGTGAAATAAATTTTAAGCACCTTAATTAATTACCTTTTTATTATTATTTAAGGAAATTTTATATATTCCTGTTTTAACATCTATTTGATTTTTTATTATTTTAAATTTTAAAATTTCAAAGAATAAATGTATGAATACTCTACGAAAAATATTTTCACAAAGATTGAGAAAATCAAAATAGCAATGATTTATGTTTTCCATAATTTATTATCTATTTTTTGTGAAACACTTACGCAATAATTTTCATTCAGCATAAGTCTTACACATATATAAGCCTTTTCTTTTTCAGCATTTTCTAAATATACGAGAAATATATAGGAGAAAGCTATTTTAAGATAAAAACTTAAATTATTCAATTGTTTAAAAAGATCTCTTAAAAAATATTGTTTAGAAATTATTCTTAACAAATTTATTTGAAATTTTATTTAATTAAATATTTTAAAGCAAATTACATTTACTAATTCAATGAAATGTTAAGTAATTTAATTTTTTAAAATGAACTCATTTTAACATATTTTTGGCAAGTTATATACAGTCTACCAATAAGTATTTGGATACCTATGCAAATGATGATATCAGCGGTCCTGAGATACGTCATGGCCTCTGCCGATGTATATCATGTAGGATACAGCCCCGTCATAAGTCGCATGATGATGCCGCGCAGTTCGGAGCTCTCTGATTTCTAGAAAGGTATAATTATCGGGTATCACAAATGTGGCCGATACTTAAGGGACATATCTAATGATCTGAACTACCCAAAATCTACAGTGGCCTACGTGATTAAGAAGTGGAAGGTGATCGGTAATTCTCGGAATGTACCTCGAGTTGGCAGAAGAACGGAACTGGGAGATAGAGACCGGCGAGTGCTGTCCAGAGAAATTCGAAAGAACCACACCCAATTAATGGCCCTCATCCCCGAGGAGTTTCAACAGGCTTTCTGGAGTATTGTTTCAATTAATACCATACGTAAGGAGGTACATTTGATTGGTTTTCATGGTCGTGCTGCTGTCCTTAAGCATTTTATCACAAAGTCCAACCACGCTTCTCGGTTAATGTGGTGCAAAGCACATCGAAATTGGATCATACATCAGTGGAAAAGGGTTTTTGGAGTGATGGATCAAGGTTCACCCTTTACCGTTCAGATGGCAGGGTCTGGGTCTTGCGTCTGCCTGGAGAACGTTTCCTGCCAGAATGCATTGGGCCAACAGTCAAGTTCGGTGGAGGTGAAATTATGGTCTGGGTATATTTCTCCTGGTATGGGCTGGAACCCTTAGCCCTCATTCATAGTAAGTCAACGCCAATGCCTATTGCACCATTTTGGATGACAGTTGTGCTTTCTACGTTGTGGCAGTTTGACAGGTTGGACCCCTGTTACTTTAAGGACGTCAATGTCAGTTGTCATGTTTCGAGGTTAACCAAGGTATGGTGCCAATGTGGTTCATCGAATGGACTGGCCTGCTCAGATCTGAACCCTATCGAGAACCTCTGGGATGAGTTGGATCACCGAATTAAGGGGTACACTACCCGTCCAAAATCTGTGAAGGAACTTGTATGTCTACTCCAAGCCGAGTGGAAGACAATACCACTAATTGTAATACAAATACTTGTGGAAAGTATGCTCCGGAGTGTTCACGCTGTAATTACCTCTCGTGGAGGCTCTACCAACTATTGATTTTGAATAAAGTTATTTTTTTTCTATCACAGATGTCCAAATACTTATTGGTTGACAGTTAAATGCTGGAAATGTTGAAAATTTATTATTTGCTACTAAGAAAGAATTTGGAAAACTGAAATATATGCATTCCAAAATGATGTTGTTACATGACAATGTCTCTAAATTATGTAAGTCTCAAGAATATTATTCGAGATAGAATAAAATTGCTCATAAAATGTTTAAGAGCTCATACATATTCGTAATGTTGATTTAATTATCTTATGTATGGAAGTTCTAACAAAAATATTATGAATCCTACTTTGAAAATTTTACTAATTCTTACAGGCTTAATAAAAATTATGAGCATCAGTTATTAATTATCATGCGCTTGATAAATGATACAAAATACTAGTTTTGAAAAAAAAGTGAAATTTACTTTGTTTTTTATTTTGTAATTAATAATTTTCTGTAATAAAATAAAATCACTATATTTTTGTGCAAAAAAGTAATGATTAGTGGAAAGATTGCTTACATATAATTTTAAAAATAATCCTAAATGCATTGATTAAAAAAGAACTATATCAACATGAATTTAAAATTAAAACAAAAATTAATATATTTCGGAAAGAGTTCACTGTTTCGCATGTAATAAGGAACAACAGTCTTTTCCTGGCGAATTTGTAAAGATTCTCTGGGTTACATGACAACATTTACATTTGAAGACAAATTTATTCACTTCAATAGTGAGTAAATTACAATAGTTTTATATTTTATAACCAAATATTAAATTTCCCAATTTAAATATTTGAAAAATTACAACCTTCTCTTAAACATTAATAAAATTCTCTAGAGTTTGAACTAGATTGAAGTTGTGGAAAAACATAATTTCTAATGGTTAATTGAAAATATTTTTAATACATATTTTGATTGGAATTGTGCACTCTAATAGTAAAAATCATAAGAGTTTTCTTTGGGTTTGTAATATTTCTAGGAAAAAAATTTATAAGTTAAGATTATACAATTATTTATGAACTGCAATATAATAAATTTAGTTAACAACTTAATAATTAATTTATAGCTAGTTATATTTAGCTTTTCAAAATTAGTTTTATTTGACTTATATGTAAAGATTCTTACATTTTTAATAACACTGAAACGAAACAGTTTCAATGTTCTTAAAAATGTAAAAACCAGATGTGTGTGTGTTTAAATTCTACAACAATTCCATTACTGGAAATTAAATATTTATTGTACAGTAATCCAGTAGTCGTTATAGTAATAAAAAAATATTCTAGAGTTAGATGATAAAAGTTTTATATATGAAACCATCAAAAGAACGTTACGTTGTATTTCACATAACTTATGGGAAATGACATGTAATCTGACGTCATCATTTATAAATGAAACAAAAATAAAGTGTAATTAATATTTACAGACATAAAAATGACCTAATATTACTTGCTACGTTTATGTAATATTTTTCATAATTTACTATATTAACAGTCTGTGAAATATATGTAAAATATAAAACTACTTCAGTTGCCTTGAAATACAACTGATAGAATGTTAAAGTTTTGATAGGTTGTTTTTCACAAGGACTACGCGTTAACAGCAGCAACAGTGTGCTTGATTATGTAATGTTTTCATTGATAATATAAGAGACATACAAAATATTATTTTTTTGCTAAGATGTATAAAATAGCTATAAAACTGTGACTTTGAAAAATTTCTATATTTTTGTATGTACTTTCACACAGTGAAATTTATGTGATATAGGGAAATATATTCAAGTGTTTTTTTGACAATGTGTATTTATTACGATGATGATTCTAGTTCTTTAGGTTCAAATGGTTGTGAAAAATATTTAGAGTACAGTTTCAGTTGAGTTTTTTATTACTACTCCTTCAATCTTCCTTCACAATCAGTTGCAACCGTTACACAAATGATACATTATTTTAAGTAATCATTTTTTATCACCATAGATGGGGGAAAAAACTAGTTCCTAAATTATTCAAGGAAAGTTCACTTCTTAAAATTTGATTATTATCCCGATTAGGCTTTAAAAAATGTCATTACATCATTATAAAATTTACTCTATATCAAATTAATTGGGTAAAGACGTATCCGATATATACAAATATATATGTATAACGATGAAACACAGAAATCTGGAGAATGTCAACATTCACTGGTGAAAGTCAACATTAATATAGTCGCTTGGTGGATGTCCGAAATATTTACTAAATACCCTTATTTCTAACTTTCATCAGTGAATGTCGACATTCACCATGCACTAATGGTGAATGTTGAACATTTACGAGATTTATTTTTTTTTCTCCGTAATTAAGTCGAGATAAATTTTTTGCCTCTCTTTCTGAGAGGAATAACTAAGAACTTAAAATACACAGTACTTTCAAAAAGAGAAAGGAAAACTATAGAAGTTAAAAACTTACTTAATTATACAGTACATTCAAAATGAGAATTTTTTTAGGTGCTACAGTTGGGAAGAAATCTTCATAGAGACCTTCGTGTTTGAACTGTGGTTCAATCCCACTCCAGTACTGTGAGATTCAAAATGAGAAAGGAAAATAATAGAAGTAAAAAACTTATTTAATTATGCAGTGTGCTCTAAATGAAAAATAAAATAATAGTAATAAAAAAAACTTACTAAATTATGTGGATCAAATCTTATTTACTGCAACAACTTAAACTATTATGATACTTTGAATTGCACAAGAGGCCCTTGCTTTTACAACTGCATTTATTTGCGGAACACTTCCTTTTGCAATGACGGCATGTATAGCCTTGCCCACCGCTTCTCGAATTAGCTGCAGCTGCTTCTCTCAGCGAAATTTCTTGAAAAGAAATCTTATCTATGGAAAGGAGATTTTCTTTACAAATTTCGAGCTGATTACTTGAGTATAGCTGCTTGAGGGTACCATTATGATTCGCAAGTTTATAGAAGTTGGAGTCTTCTATTCCAACAATAACCTTCAACTCATTTCCGTCATGTGTACGACAACGGTTGACATCAGGGACTTGTAATCGTACAGTATCACCAATTCGAGTGGGATTTCTCTGATTTCGGTCTTTCACGGTAACATATATATATATACAGGATGTCCACTTAAGCCTTTGTCACCCTCTTAATTTTTAAGCGGCTGCAGCTATTTTTATAAAACTTTGGTGTATAAGTGTAGTAAATCGGATTTGCGATACCGAATAATACCACTCACAGCGCCACCTGGTGGATAACTGTGTTGTTAGCTTTCATATCTCTAATAAGGTACAAGACAGGGGGAAAAGTTAATTACAAATTTGTAGAGCGTTATCGATTTAGTACGAAAAGACAC
Organism: Latrodectus geometricus; assembly: GCA_026290005.1. Classification (NCBI taxonomy): domain Eukaryota; kingdom Metazoa; phylum Arthropoda; class Arachnida; order Araneae; family Theridiidae; genus Latrodectus; species Latrodectus geometricus. The sequence continues at coordinate 132,367 of JAPDSC010088699.1, read as the reverse complement.
ATCATTGACATTAATGTGAAAAATAGAATGGTTAAAACGTGCATTTGTATTTTCATGAATTCCTACTTTGTGCATTCCAAAGTGTAAACAAAAGGAGAAAATATTATCATTCAGCATAAAAACGACACCGCAATGTAGCACAGTAGTATCACGTGTGATTCCTTGTCCAAAGGACTCTGGTTCAAGCCCCGAGAGTTGCATCATTTTACTGATCTCAACATCATTTCAATGCAATTGTACTTAATTTACGAAATTGTTGCAGTATACAAATACGTAAGAAACATCACATCTGTTCACTTGAGACCACTTGTATAAAAGAGACATGATTATTGTTAGGTTTCTACTATGTTGAAAGTCATGGTCATGGAGTGATTTTCCAAAGGAGAATATTATGAGGTGGATTTACTGTATGGAGAATGTGAACGCAAGGCATTATCAACAGCAATATCGTACATGAAATGTTTCCCTGTAGGCTCACATCCTTCTTTTCAAACGATCCTATCTGTTGTAAAATGTTTAAGTGAGTCAGGCTGCGTGACTAGTCGAAGTGGATCTGGCAGATCAGCAAAGGTAGGACATCGTATTCAATTAGATGAGGTACTAGCATACGCCATCGCATACCCAAAATGCATTACAAAACAGATCAGTGAACACTATGGCCTATCAAAAGTCTGATATGGAAAATCTTTTAAGAATCATGTGCTTATCCTTACCGAACAACGATTCAGCAGTTTTATTATACGGATATGTCTTGCAACACTATTCATGGTGCAAATTCGTTATGAAAAAGACACAGCTAACCAACAATCTCGGCAGATTTAGTCTTAATGAACGAGGCATACTCTTCACAGAATGGCATATAGAATAAGTAACACACCCATCCCTAGGTACTGGAAAATCCTTGATCTCTTACGGATGTTCGGGCATCAACAGCAATTTGGAATTAACGTTTGATGTGCAATTTACAACATGTTGATCTATCCAACATTTACAATGATGCTGTAACAGGCGTACGGTATTTATAACTGATACAGAACATAATGATCTATTTTGTGGAGAAGCTGCCTGTGTTTAATATTAATGATGCATGGTTTCAACATGACTGAGTGCCTACTCACAAGACACCTCCTGTGAAACAGTTCCTTGTCACGGAATTCGAGAACAAAATAATTTGTTATGAATAACAAAATTATTGGGTGGTTTTGAAGAATGACCTACACATTTACCTGATCTGACTCCACTGGATATTTTACTGTGTTAACACCTCTACATACATTGCTGGACTTTAAACGAGTCATTATGGACTTTGTGCTTATTTGTCACCCGTTATGCTCCAACGAGTGCTATGTGAAATTCAAACGAAGATACAATTGTGCATTGCAACTGACGGTGCGAAGTTGGAATATCTTAAATAGAGTTATTTTGTTATAAATAATTGTTTTCTTCTTTATTTGATTGTTTGTCCCCTTCACAGAATATTCAACCACGAAAACACAAATGCATGTTTTATCCGTTCTATTCCTTACATCCATGTAAATTAAGTGCCTTTTCGCACTAAATCCAGAATGCTCTACTATTTCGTAATTCATTTTTTCCTCACTGCGTAACATTTTAGTGATACGATTCGCTGTTTGCCACCAGATGGCTCTACGAGTAGTCTCATTCAGTAGCACTTACCACATCTTCTATAACTAGACACTGCATTTATAAAAATAGTAGTACCCGTTTAGTGATTAAGACAAGGATATCTAGTCGGCATCCTGTATATATTAGAGTATTAGTGTTGCCTTTTCATATTCTGTTCAATAAATCTAAGTACATGAATGTTCGTTAAAAAATTTTTCTTTATTCTAGATATTAAGATATGCTCGGTTACATTTTTCAAAGTAATAATCCTACCTTTTTACTTTAACTCAGGATTTAAATACTTCCAATAAATCAAAAGTATTTTTAATTAATTATATAATAGTTTAAATTTTTACGTGGACATTTTTTATAAATCTAGTCTCTTTAAATTATGCATCCTTTTAACACATTAATGAAATTCATTTTATATGATAAATTTCCCTTTGATGTATTTTTCTGAAGTTATTTTACGTCAGAAAGAACACAAAAATAAGAATGAACGTATAAAATATAAGTTATTTCATTGTCCATTAATATTAATATTTTAAGTTCATTAAATTTTCTGAAACATTTATGATAAATTTTCTTCTATGCTGCTTTTAACTTTTATCAAAGCATTTTTATATAAATTGTTTTCAACGCATATTATAAACGAATAAATAGAACAAAGAAAATGTTAGTTCATTAAGCTCTCATAGGTTTCACTTAAAGTAAAAATATAAGTAGATTGTGAAATGGAAAAATTAAGTAATTTAAATGTACACAGGATTTTTGTATTTTGTAGATGAAAAAAGAGAGATTATTACTTCTTATTCTTCTCATTTATACAAATGCTTAAAAAAGTTTTCCTTTGTAAAGGATTAGGAGAGCTAAGAACTTAATCTACCCCTTTCTGCTTATTTTCCATTCAAAGGTCAAATGGCAATTAACGTTTTCATTTGCAATAGGATTAAGACTCTAACTACTTGGTAACATTCTTGCCAGATCACATTACAGTTAAATCGAAACAAAGAGGTTTTAACGAAAGATAAACATCGATAGGTAGAACATTTTTACTTTGTTTTTATCAATATTTATCAAAGAGTACTTTGTAGAATAAAATCCTCAATTACTCTTTTGCATTCTTTGCGTAACCGTGGAAACTGATCTGCTATAATGTGTTTATTCTTCGGAGAGTAAAAGTTTTTCACTTGTTTTTACTAAAATCTTAGTATATGAATGTATAAGCCGTTGAATAAGAATAAAACTATGCTATATTTCTTTCAAAACCTTTGTAAAATAAGTGAGGACAAAACATTTAAAATAATATTAAATACAGAATTAGGTTGAAAAGAATTGTTTCAATGTATAAATATAATTTATGGTCGTCTAAAAATAAGAAATTTAATTTGAATAATTTTAGAAGTCTAACAAGAGAAGAAGGATGTGGTTTTCTACGAAATTATCTGAAAAGAATGGTACTTTTTTATGATGGAACATCTAAGTTGAAAATAAATATATTTAATATAGACAAATGTCTCTTTATTTGTGTCTATAATTTGTATGGTAAATACAGGTGAATTTGAAATAAAATTAAGGTTACAAATGTTCAGCCTAATGACTTTAACTCCTGAGAACAGCTAGCAAGAAATATTGGAGTGACCATTGATAGCCCTTCTAGAATTAAATGGTTCTATTGGTGAATGTAACTAAATAGACTAAAAAAAGTTCTTTTTTAAAAATACTCTAAGCTTTATGAAAATTTTCTGAAAATCATTAGATATATTTATACTTTACAAATTATGATAAATTTTAATGAATTGTGAGAAAAAAGGAATTACTTGAACATTGCATATAAAATTTTGAGCCCTTAATTATTATTAGTTAGAAATGAAAATAAATTGATTGACAAAACAATTAGTTTCTGATATTAAAATTATAATCAAAATTTATAAGAAAATATTGAAATTTATTTTCATATCTAAATCTAAGTGGTTGGAATACCTACTAATTTTTTATGAAATTATTGTTCAAGAATTGTATTTATATACTGGAAGAAATTATTGAACAAAATCAACATTTCTGGTTTAGAGCATTCGTATTAGAACAATGAATATTTTTGAGTCTAAAATTTACTTTGAAGTTTTTATAAGTGGCAAATTTAAAGCAAATATAAAGTTATAATACACTATCTTAGGGACATAAGTATTCCTTTGCAAAAAGTAGTTTTAAGAATACTTAATGTTTGAATAAATAAGAAATGAGGATTATGCTGAAAATACTCTTTGAAGTTCTTATAATTATTAATAGTCTTAAGCTGAATTGATTTTATATAAAATAAAACCAACATTGATTTTTTTAATCAATGTTGTCTCTTATTATATTATATTTCTTAAATTATAGAACTTTTATATAGGCAACGGGACATTCTAATGTAATATTAAGAAAATTTTTGCACTGATATATATAGATGAAAAATATTTGTGACTATTCTGAATAATCTCAATACAAAAAATAAGGCAAACTGACTCGTAATTCGCAACATCACAGTAAGAAAAAATATGAATGTTGCATGAGAACATTTGCAAAGAACAATAATTTCGAGTAGGATAACCTCCATCATATATTTCTCTTGTCGAATAACAAATAGACATTCGAGGCGAAGAAATCGAAACGAAAAGATAAAAAATTCATAGCCATGCAAATATAACAGTTCAAACAGATTCAGAAGCACAGAACTATTTCTGCCCCAAAAAAGTAAATAAGAGAACATTTTCTACCCATCGAATCTTTCTAAAGAAAGGCTGACAAGCGAGTGCATTAAAATCGCAAACAAAGACTCCCTAAATCACACGAGTCACTTTTTTTCGAACTTTTATTTTAGCCGAGGAAATAGTAGAAGACAAGAATGAGGATGTGTCTTCGCAGTAAGTTTTATTCTGAAATTTGAGCATAACTAAGCATATTTTTAACAACATATGCTAAAGTAATGGAAATAAGTATGCGGAAAGTAATTAGTTAAGTAAAATGTGAATGCTACTTTTCATACATGTATATGCTCTCTCTCTATATTATTTTTAAGCTGTATATATAAGAAATCACTCACATTTTTCCGTTATTAATTATCGCATGTCTCTTCGTACGTATATATAAAGCTTCTCATATAGTTATGATCTAAAACATCAAAATAATTACGAGATAAATTTGAAAGCCTTAAAATAATGCTGTAAATACTGTTTTTAAATAATATTTCAATAGCAAACAAGTTAAATTTGTCATTTATTATGCTGTCCATGTGCAAGCATATGTAAAAAATTATTCCGATATGCTTGTTTTTTATTCAATAACTTAACATGTAATATGATTTAAGCTCAACAATATAGAAGAGAAAGATATATTAAAAATAGTGAAGCAGTTTTTGGAATATTAACTTTTTTGCTTATGGTCCTTTTTTAACAATCACTGACATAAGTGATCACTTATAATATGGTCAGAAATCTTATTTTAACTCTCTTTATATTACAGAACATATCCAAAGCACTAAATATATTACACTGCAACTTTTCAACCCAGTAAATAATGGTTTATCTATGCCATAATAAAGTGGAATATCCTTAAGTCTAGATTTACCGAGTTGATATAAAAATTTACTATATTCTGTATCAATTTCTTTATTACTGATAAATGCACACACATTTCAGATTGCAAAATTGATTCCTATCATTTTCTGGAGTGATAAGCTGTATGAAGTTTCTTGAAGAAATTAAGCGTGTTTTCCTCACTATCGTCTGGCGTAAAGCAAATGCTCGTTCACATTTTGTGATAACACTCAAGCAAGTGAATGTCAGAAAACTCTGATATAAATGATAAAATTGTATATTTTCCAAAAGTTGATACATAAACTCATTTAAAATTTTCTGAAGTGATTAAACTAAAATATGATTAATCAGAAACATTGTTAACATAACCTGTGAACCTTTATTATGCATATATGCGTTCTGAATCCACAGCAAATATATGAAGCCTATAGAATAAAATTGATGATGAATAACAATTTTTTTTATTTTTCTTCATTTTATAAATAGAAACGTGATTGCTACAAAAAGCACATGGATTTATTGCAGTAGCAGATACTGTAAAAGTAATTTAAAATGATGAAGATATGTTACAAGAAGTATTTTGAAATCTTTCTCAGTTTTTTAATGATCATGGTTGCTTAAGTGATGGTGGGATCATTATAAGTACACTTATTATTCCTAATAAGTTGTTTTTAGATTCATTAACATTAAAAACGTTGCAAAAACGACAATAATGTTTGGATAAACAGTATGCAAAAATAAATTTGGATAACAGAATGCAAGAACTTCGATAATGCCCTTAGATTTATGTTTTTAATTTAGACAGCTCCAATATCTAGTACAGTTGTATTTCATTATAATAATAAATAATTCTCAGTATAAGTTTATAAAATGTCTTAATATTGATTTAGGATACCCGTGTTTTTCTCTATCATATATATGTAAATTGTTCACCATTTAATCCAACAAAAGCTTTGCTTTTATGCTTCAAGTGGTAGGTACTTAGCATAATTTATCCGATTGTATTGTAATAATGATGTTACTTGATATTCCTTGGGTTTTTTTTAAATGAAATGTATTAGTTTTATTATATAATTTACTATTGCATATTGCCATATCATTGCATTACATTACTGTGCTATAGCATATTACTATAATACAGAGCTTGTTTACCTCTGGAGTCTGTTTTGCTAAAGTTGTTTTGTTAGTATTACTATTACTTCAATACATTTTTTTCCGTTCGTTTTTTCTGCATTTGTGTTTTAGGAATTAATAATAGATTTAATTAAAAAACTCTGCATGTAAGTGTATGCAATTTTTTTATTTATCCTTTCTTTCTATTAAAGATACAATGAATTTCAATTTGACCAGATGCAGAATAGTATGGCTGTGATATATTGATTTATAAGTTGCTGCGGGATGAGACATCTCAGGATGCACCTTCCTGGAAAAAAATTCCTTCCTAACAATCATATGGGGAATGAATCGTTCTTCACATGTTGTTGGCTTTCACATACGAAAATCTTGTATTTCCCATGATCAATTGTATATTGGTTTAGCATATGTAAGAATTAGATAAAATTAAAGCTTTTATGCTGCAAATATTAACACACTGCACAATGTGAAGCCATAAATTAAAATGTTATTTTTATTTTATTATACTTTAGTCTTGAAGCAAAAATAGTAATTTTATTATGTATTCATTTATAATTTCGTTTCTTGTATTCAATGGTCTTTTTATTTAAATATAGTTTGCTAATATTATCCATATTGATTTTATTACATTGATTCTGTTCAGCTTATTCATATTTTTTTTTCAATAGTTATTTGTATTTTAGTACATGGCAAAAGCTTTCATTATAGATACAGTGTGTTTACTTATAAAATACAGTTTACTTTCTTTTCCGTTTCTGTTAGAGAAGACACTGATCTAGTTTTGGTTGAGTACAGAATAATCAGGCCAGCTGTATATTTTTTTATTCATTTTATACAATACTTTTAATTTCTAACGTATTTAATTTTCTGTATTTACTATTCAATGTGATAAGACTTAGATGCTATAATTTTCACTTTTCTTCATACATTTTAATATATATAAATATCATTGAATCTTCAATGTCGTAAATCTATTGGAAATACTAATTAAAAAATTTTACCTTATGGCTACTATGAATAACATTTATGTCTACGGATTGTATACTTCTCAGAAAGCAATGCACTAACTCAGCTGGTATATTTACATGTATATTTTTTGTATAAATATACTAATTGATTTATGTAACAATTTTTATGTTTAACAATAGAATTAGCATTAAAGAAATGTCCATGTAACAAAACATGATCAGAGATGCGAAAAGTTTAAGAGGTTTAAGCAAGATTTCTACGTTTTTTACTCAAATTTTAAAACCAATATAAAATGGACATTATTAATTATAAAGGATTAGCAAGCATTGTTTTCACTTTTTGATATTTTTGGGAGTAAAATTTGTCAATGTATTTCTCCTTTTTTTAAAAAAATTTAATAATTAAGTTAATATGGCTTTTTAACAAATAATTATGATACAGACTAACACAAAGTTCCTTATAGAGCTTATACCTTTTAATAACATTTGAATATTTTAAATAGGCTAACATGCACTAGATTTTTATGCACTATTGCTGTATACACCAAAGAGGAGATTTTTAAGGCCAAAAGAATTTATATTAGTTATTAACAGTGCAAATATTTATGTTTTGATATTTATTTTGAGACCAGTTTTTGGATTGCAATGAATATCATTAAATGATCTCTTAAAGATCCTTCATAACTCTCATTAACTAGTTTATGGCTTGGCATTAAATAAGAGTATTTAAATGTGTTTTTAGAGAATAGTACCTACTCTATGTTAGCTTTATAAGAGATCTCTGTTAAACTAAAACACAAAGAAATGTTATTTTGTTCTAGTATATATTGAACCAGTTGTCTAATATTAACCTATCATGTAAATTTACAGAAAACTATAGCTAGTTTATAGAAAAATGTTACTTAGGAGGGTAAGAAAAAAATAGTGACATTCTGGAAAACATACAGCTCCATATTGACCTGAAATGTAATCACGTAAATGCCTTAAAGATAACAATAGAGCTTGGCCGTAAAATGTTAATTATGTATCATTGATTGGACAATACACTGGTAAAATGTCCAACAAGGAATGAAATCTAATATTATTTTAGGGCATTATATTGAATCAGGACCAAAATGGTGATGCATAATACTGCAATTTAGCAATTCCCTCAGAGGTGTGTCCAAACAGTAATTTGAACATCGTTTTGTGAAGGTAGAATCATGATTCATCTAAATATACAATGCTATGATATTTAAATAAACAGCGTTTACGTAGAGTGTGCTAATATAGGCACCTATTCTTTAAAATTAGAAGAAATATAAGCAACTAATTATTTTGGGACATTTCACTGAGAGTAATTAATATTGAATGGTTCATGCTGGCGCTTATTGTTATACTACATGTATTATTCACTAAAATATTGGGACTCGCGTAACAAAACACAAAAATAAAAATTTATTAATATATAAAGGAAAAAAAATTACTAATATCAATCACGTAATATGTCTGTTTCCTCCAGCAGTGCTTTAATTTAGCAAATGCAGTATTCGGTGGTTGTAAAGGCTCTCATTGATGAATCATTCACTCCAGAATCCAGCACGTACACTTTCTCAAGATGTTACTTAACTGCGTCTGACATGATAAACGAGTTTTGGAAAAAAAAGCAAAAAGCTTTTGTAGACAACAATTAATTTTTATTTGAACTATATGAAATACATTCAAACGACTTTATTTATGTAGTATATTGAAGCTGTAAACATAACCATTAGCAAGGGAAATCAAATATGTATAAATACACTAAAATTCAAAATATATTATTTCTTCATAGTTTATAAATAGAAAATTTCAAGTTTTCTCTATTACTTCTTCTTGTCTTTTTATTTTTGATGACCATACTAGTTATAAAAAAGCTACTATAACATACAAGTTGTAAAAAGCTACTATTACACTTTTTATTACCATTTATAAATTTAAATATAATTTGAAAATTAACTTAAGTTTGTAAATCATTGCAATATTTACAGGTATTTATTTCTGTCTCTCTCTCTCTGTATATATATTCTGGGTGATTCAAAAGTCAGGATGAACTTTAAAATTGAATAATTCTAAAACGAATCAAGTTACAAAGATAGGGATTGCACCAAACGGATGGAAAATAAACCGAGCTTTGTGTGGCAAGGATTAAAAAAATAGTTTTGTTGGTGACCAACAGATGAGATGGTGCTGCCGGATTTCTGTTGTAGGATTATGCAAATAAACAATTTACATAAAAAGGAGAAACTACAACAGGTGATGGAAGTCGAAGCTTACATGCATCGAAATGCTATCCATTGTTGAGAAAGCCTTTTAAGTTAATGTGTTTTATAAGAATCTCTATGGTGGAATTGCGAGCATATGGCTACATAAAGGATGCGAGATATCAAAAGACCAATAATGACTTCTGCATTGAACAAAACTATAAAAAAAATTTAAAAGCTACAGGTTCTTTGGCGTCACGTCCAAGAAGTGGACGTCCCTTAATAGGACTTGCTGTTGTCAATGTGGCAGTGGAGCGAGCAGATGGTTCAATCCATGTCTACGAGTCGTGCACATGGGGAATGTAGTGATATGTGTGTTTCGAGGGAAAGAGGAGTATTGTACGGAAATATCTGGAGAGCACTACGAATTACTCTGAAACGGTATCCCAACATGTTGCAACATAACCAAGGGCTGAAACTTCCTGACCTCGAATCTCACCAAGAATTTGCGAATTGTACATTTGTGATGTATAATACTCATTAAGATGAAGGGGCAACACGACTAACTTCACACTATGCTTTGGACAGATGAAGTGCATTTCACACTATTTGGGGCTATTTACACCCATAACTATCGATTGTGTTTCACAGAAAATACGCATGCATTTGTTGAAGTACCCTTGCAAAAGGCTAAAATGAGTCTCGTCAACACTGCTGATTTCATAATTCATCAATTCTTTTTTGAGGTGGTCACACATACGGGTTTCAAAACACTTACTATCACTGTTCAGTGATATGCAACAGTGTTTGAGAACAACATTACTGCTCAATGGTAAGCGCGATGGGTACTTCAAGCAGTCACATTTATGCTAGATGGATCACCACCTCATATTGCTCTACCTATGTAATGTTTGCTACGCTTAACATTATGGATGATCACATTATCAGTCAAAACTTTAATCACACATAAACTCCAAGATTTCTCGATATGATACCCTGTGATTTTTGGATGTGTGGGTTTCTGAAGTCAAAAGTGTATCGTGACCAATCGGCATCACTAGCAGCACTGAAAGACACCATCCGCAAAAATATGCTTGCCATAACGCAGTGAATGTTACTAAATTCTGTGAACAGTGTGGGGACTCATCTCACACCTGTATTTCTGAATGTTAGACAGCTCATTGAATATTTACAGTACTGCTAATTAAATGTAATTAAGCTGACTTGTAAGTAGTCAACACTTTTTCATTTATAAATCACCTTTTGGTGAAATAAAACACTACATTGCCATTTGTTGGTTGCCAACAAAACTATTTTATTATTCATCGCCACTCATAATCCGGTTTCTTTCCCATCAGTTTATTGCAAACCGTAACTTTATAACTCGATTCGAATTATAAGTTTATGGTTAAAGTTAGAAATCATTTTCGAATTATTCATTTTTATATTTAAATTTCTTTCTAAATTTTGGTTCTCCCGGTATATATATATATATATATATATATATATATATATATATATATATATATATATATATATATATATATATATATATATTGCAGCTAGAATAGTATATTCAGAAAAGTTGAAATTTTTAAACTTTGGAACAGTATGTACTCATATGCTTTTTTTTTCTTGAATATTTAATTTTTAAAAAAATATTGGGGATAAGACATTTTATACTACAATTTGTATTTATGTCATATATACTCTTTTGCAAAAAGAGTGAAGCACCAGGAAGGACTTTTGAGATTGTGATAAAATATGGTATGCAAACTTTTTGTGATCAGATACGAAAATGATTAAAATTTTAGGACGAATAAACATGATTAAAGTGCTCGGTTTGCAAAATATAAAACCAGTAATAAAAGCTTAAAATTCCTTTTTTTTGCTGCTGCCATTAATTCCAAAAAAAAGCAACAAAACATATTATTGGGACGATATTGAATACCTTACTGCAACTAAACGACTTTGAATGTGGTCGCACTGTAGGATTTCATGGAGCTGGGAGGTCATACTGAGCAATAAGCTGACACTTGCAGCGTACAGATTCTGCTGTGGAAAGATGTTGGCAACAATAGTTTCATCAATGAAATTGCCAATGAAATGAAGCCCCTAGAAAACCAAGAGATACAAAAGCGAGGCAAGATAGGATGATTTCTTACCAGACCTGAAGTGCCCCTACTGTATCATTGTCAACCATTCAGAGAACTGTAGTCTCGTCTATAACGCCCATGTTACCGTTCGTCATCTCACGACTCTTGTCTGCGGTGCGGATATGCTCACTGAGGCCTTTAAGATGTTTATTTGTGATCCCACAAAATAGGCTGAGTCATCTGGAGTGGTGTAGCAGCCAAACATTCGGACTGTCTGGCATCATTTACTGTTCAGTGATGAATACTGCTTCATGTTTGAAGCAGATGACCAGGGTGTTCGTGTTTGTGAGGACAGGGCCAGCGGTCCCAGTCAGCCTTTGTCTTACAAAGTCATACAGTCATAACATTTGATGCGATTTTGTGGGGAGCTATTTCTTATGACAGCAGGTCATCTTTAACCATCCTCTGTACATCTTTAACAGCTCAAAGATTTGTTGATACAATCATGTGGCAGATTGCATTTCCCTTCTTGACACATCATCCTGGGGCCATTTTCCGACAGTATAATGTCATATATCATTCGCATATCTCTAGACTTGTTGTTAATATTCATTGCTGGGCAGCAAGGAAAGCTTTGGAAAACATATGTTATTAAACACTTTTGTTCATGCATATCGTAAGCAAATGCATGAACAAAAGTGTTTAATAAGTGATATTAACAGTGGCCTATAAACTTTATAGAAAATGTTTTTGAACAAAATTGTTTTATGGTACGAAATAGGCTTTGATAATAATATAGCAATTTTTAAGAATAGCATTTAACTTAGAAGTATATGTTTATGGCATGAATAACAACTAAAAATGTAATGATAAATTTCAATAATTTCCTTATCAGTTTCTGTACATAATAAATTTGCAGACAGAATGAAATGAAAAATAATGAGCATATTATGTAAATAACATTAAAGTGATATACATAGTAAATTCTTATTTACTTAACACACATTTTTGTAGATAAAGCCTTTTTTTAATATGCATACGTGATATTTTAAATTAAAGCAATGTGATATTTTGAAAAAATTTTTTTGACTATATTTTAGCCTATACAGGAACCGCTTTAAAAGTTTAAATCAATTTTATTGGAAAACCAGGACAGTCTTTATAACATAATATTTCATATGTTTGACTCCTATTCGAAGGTGTGGATATATATGATGCCTAGAACATTTTATTTAGTTTAACGTTAATGAGGTGTAGCTTTCTGTCGAATAAACCATTAAGAGCAAATACAAAAAATCGTAGCAGATTGACAAACAAAATCAACTTCACACATAATGAATAAAACACGTAGATTCTTTAATACATTTTAATTTAAAATGCACTTTATTTCACTTAAAATTAAAAAAAAAAGATTTAATTATAATTTTACTTCTGCTGCACTAGTGCATAAAAAACTTCTTCAGGCCTATTTAAAGAACGATTACCTTAAGAAAACATGAATAAATTCCCCCTTTTTTTTTTTTTTAAAAAAAAGAGACGTTAAAACAATGATTAACAAAATTAATAGGAAAATCACAATTCTGTAATATTTATTTTAATATAAAATTTAAAAATACTTTTTTTTAACTTAATATTGAAAAATCACCTTAAATTATCTTTGCTTTCTTAAAAATACCATTATTGCGCAAATTTTAATCTACTGTGATATTTTCAAGTAAAGTTTTGCACATTTCAGAAAATAATTTGATATGACGCTATGTCATGTTAATATTTATTCTACGGATTAAACATTGAATTGAGTATAAATTGCGAAACTTAATCTTGTATCATGAAAGTGGCAAAACTGTAATGACTTTAGAAATATCAAACAGCATGAAATAAATTTTTAAGGAAACTGACATATTTCATATGCAATTAATCTTTTTAGGATGCAAAAACAAGTTGGTGTATACATCGGAAATTATATACTTTGTATTATTCAAAAATTGCTTTCTTGAAAATGAAAACAAACAGCATGATAAATTAGAAGAAATTAAAATATACATTTCTTTGTGCTGTTTTAACAAAATGTTTTTATTTTTTTGTTCATTTCATAATATTTCTAAGTTATAATATTTAACTTATTGTTGTGTCTATTACGATAGTTCAGAAAAATACAGTTAAGTTTTAATAAGTTTAAGATAAAGCAATAACGCATTTTAAAAGATGTAGATGACGGTTTAATTTTAAACAAAATTATATCAATAGAAAAGTTTTATTTAAACTCTATTAGCAATGAGTAATTAAAATGTAATTAAATTAAATGAATATAATTAAAACAAATGGAATATTAACTCAAAACTAATATCAATGACACTATTTTAAAAATATCATTTGCTAAACTAGTATAAACTTACGTAAAATTATATGTTATTTAAAAGATAGTAGCAGCTATTGGTATTAAATAGTTAAGGATATTTTTCATGATTGAGTTACGTATAAGGTAGATTAGAGTTATAATCATCAGATTTTCACTTATAAGTAACAAGATATTTTACTCAATTAAATTTTTCATATTAATTTTTTGAAAAAAACGGACCAATAAATTACAAGCCCAGATATTTTTTTAATTTAAAATCCGTTATACCAAAGCTGAGTACGTTTCAATTTTTAATTAGAAAAGAGATGAATTAATGTAATTAAAATTTGAATACTTTACTAGATTTCTATTAAGGTTCTAAAAATATTTTAATATAAAAAATTATAGTAACAGTAAAACATTGTAGTAAAAGAAATGTTAGTATAATACCAGTGCCATTCACAACACTTAAAAATGCATTAACCTTAAGAGATTTAATCCTCACAAAGGGAACTTTGAAAAATTAAACTTAATAAGCTGAATAAAAATAAGCGAATAATTCAGGAGACAAAACGAAAAAAGTAGAAAAATAATATGTCGAAATCTCATTATTTTAAAAAATAAATAATTTCTCAAAAAAAAAAAAGAAAAAAAACTGAAAAACTGACAAAATCTCCGTTCTTTTATAAATGAAGGAAAAAAAATCTAATATTATTAAACAGCGGATGAACACTTAATTTCTTAAGTGTAGACACCAACAATAGAGAGAAAGTTAATGCTGGATTTTGTCATGTATTAGAATTAAAATAAAAAACAGTTATGGCGATGAATTTCATTTCTGCACTATTTAGCTTACAAAAAATGCATAAAAATTTTGTTTCTAGCATAAGAGAATTATATAATCTTTAGTTTTTAGCACCGGTTATTATGCAAATTTGAAATGTAATTGTAATCTTTCATGATACATTTGAAGGCAATGCTGCTTTTAGCTGGTATGATCTTATGACTCTTCTACGATGCTCTATAGAGGTTCAAATAGAATCAATTTCTCAATAAGCTAATTCAAGTATCAGTTTTAGATTCTGAGTTTAGTTCAAAGTTATGTGCAATTGCCTATGTTTGTAAAGTTTGAGACACTAAAAATAGATTTTGAATGTAAGCTATAAATACTATGCATGTCTCTTAAATTTTTTTATGGTAAAACTAGAGGATTTGGTTTTATCAGAATGGTCTTAACACAAGTAATTATTTTCAAGCAACAATTATTTTACTATTGTAAATATAAATAAAAAGTACAAGAGTTCTTCAAGCTTTTTGATTAAGTTCTTTAGCTTTTGTATTTAATAGTTTTCATAATTTTTAGTGCAAGTAGGATATTTGTTTTCTTTGGATAATAGATCTTTATTAATTGATTTTTTTCTGCAACTTTTTACTTCTTTTCTCAAACACCATCACTTTAAAATTTATTTTACTTATTTAATTCATTGTTTACTCATTTAATTCAAGTTTTAAGTAACATAGTTGGTCTCGAAATTATTTGAGCTCTGAGCATGCTGTGTATTGAAAAATGCTATTTATAAATTTTATATCTATATTTATCTATCTCTCTCTATCTCTCTCTCTCTCTCTCTCTCTCTCTCTCTCT
>JAPDSC010088699.1:96901-116663 GCA_026290005.1 Latrodectus geometricus | reverse complement strand
ATTTAAAAAATTTAAGTATAAATTGTTTTTATTAATTATTTGAAAATATATATATATATATATATATATATAAATTTTCAAATAATTAATAAAAACAATTTATACTTAAATTTTTTAAATATTCAAGATCTATAGCAAAAACACATTTTATTTTCTTATATTCTCTTTTTCGCCAAAAATCGCATTTAATTTATGAAAATTTTTGTAATGAAATCAAAAACTAATTAAACCATATAAGCAAAGAAAAATCTCACATTTTTATAATCTTTTAACTGTTATAAGAAACTTATATTTGTTTACTTTAAAATTTTATTATGTTGAAAATTCTTGTAAAATTATCCGAGCTTAAAACCGAGAGGCTGGATATATTTTTCTGTACTAAATTTCTTCACATATAAATGACGCAGTATAAAACCTGAAATAGTTTTTTTATTATTTTTTGAATTAAAAATTTGTTTGGTTATTTTTGAAATCTAGATAATTGAGTAAGGTTAAATTATAAGTTCTTTTTTCTTGACATTTTCTGTAATCATTGTAATTCTTACTTTTTTATAATGTTTGAAATATTTTACGAAATTATTATTATTATTTTTTTAAATCCACTGAGTTCTATTTTTTCATGGATTTTGTTCTTTGAATATTTTTAAATTATTAATTTGAATCAACTATTAATTTGTGATGAATTTAATTGTTACCTACAAAATATTGAACTTTATTTTTATTTGACCATTCACTGAAAATTTATAATGCAAAAGTGTACACAAAGTTTTTCCAGTGTAATTGTTCCTTAATTGAATTAAAATTATTTTATTTTATTAATAAGCAACATTTAAAACAAAATTTAAATAGAATAGTTCGATCAATTCAAACAAAGCTCTGTTCTAAATCAAATCATTAAATTTAAAATTTCATAAAGATATTGAACGAATGTTTGTTTGCTAAAAATATTTAACACATTTTAAAATAGCATTTATTATTTAATAATTTACTTAAAATTTTATATAACTATAAAATTCTATTTGCGTACGTTCCCTAAAATCTTTGCAAAAAATCTAACTTGATATATTCCAGTTATATATGAGCAAAATGTTGTTTATTGCAATCAACAATGAAAATACAATTTTTTAGATGTCATTAGTGGAGCTTGGGAACTTCTTAAGAGATAAGAAAGTTTTTGTTTATTAAAGAAATGCATTTTTTGATTTGGCATTAATCACTGATAAAAATGCACTCAATTTACTGCTCCTTCCATCTGGAGTAATATATTTATGACTAACGTATGAGAAAATGCAGGTGGTTTAAGAATTTTTTGTATATTTCGTATATCTTTCACCTCTTAATATTACTCAATTAGCATTGATCAAACTTTGTTTTAAAATCTCATAGTTCTATTTGAGTTAAAAATCTCTCTGTGTGAATAAATATTTTATTCCTATAAAAGCATCTAAGATTTATAATGGCAATTTCGAATTTATTATTATTGTATACAGATTTATATTTTTTCATTCCAAATATTTTAGATTACATAATTCTTTTTTGATTAATTTAAGGAATTTATTGGTTTTAGGAGCTATCGAAAAATAATCTCTCTGTTAGTATTTATTTCATAATAATTTCAAATCATAATTTGTACATAATTTTTGTATTTGAATTTTAAAATCATCTTTTTTGTTTTTAATGTCACGGGAAAAATTGTAAATGTAAACTGTGTTAATTGTTAATAATTTTCTCTAGTTTATTTAATTTGCTATTTATGTATATCCATGTTAACCCAAAGTATCTTATTCTTACCATGTATCTCATTTTTTTCAGTCAATTACTTTCAAATCACGATTGAAAGATTTTTAATTTAGATGCTCAAAGACAATTATTTATGTATTGTTGTTCTATGTATTAAATTTACTTAATTTTTGCATTTTTTCATAAGTTTTGCATTTTTGAAGATTTTTCAATTACTATATTTATCATACTGGCATATATCCCAATATATTTTATTGTAAAACACTTATACAAAAAGTGCATTCGAATTTTCAGTCAGTATATATATATATATATATATATATATATATATTTTGCTATGAGAATTAAGAGTAATTAGTTTTATATTTAATTGCTTACGTTTGGAAAACAATATTTGAAATTTATATGGTATATGATATAAATTTTATTAAATTGTTTTTAATATTTTTTTAAAATATTATATTAAATTATGCTATTTCCTATTATTTAAAATTAATTTTTTGTTTTTGTATTCTAAATGTACTTCTTACTTAATTTTAAATTTACATGTTAATTGATTTTCAAATTTACTAGTTAGTTTTATAGATATTAAATGTTTTGAATGTTTTATAAATACTGTACATTAACATTCCTTAATCCAAAAAATACCTTAATTTTATTTTTCATAATAGTAAGTCAAAATTTCCGTAAAATGATTATATTTTTTTAAACATAAGCTCTTTTACCATGCTGATTGTTCAAAAGCAGATTTTGATTTTCTAAACTAATAATTTTTCCTGCAAAATTGCTGTTACTTTTTTAAGCTCTTTATTTTTAATTAAGCTTATATTTTATTCTTTGCCTTTTTATGTTTACTAAAATAAAAATGCTAAAATATTTGTATATTTTTCTTTGGCATTTTTTTTTCATCACCGTTTTTAAAAAGGACAGATAGCGAGGGAATGTCAAACAAAGTAGAGGAAATATTCGGAGTTTTATAAATTCCCTTTTCAACCAAGCTTTAATGTTTAAAATATTTCATGTAAAATATCAACCACAAGAATTTTCAGTTGTATTTTCGGAGGAGAAATTTTCCTTTTCTCCTTTGATATTATTTGACTACAAAATTAAGCTCTAAACACGTTTTGGGTATGTAAATAAGCGAAGATATTTCATGCGAAGAGAGCACTAGACAATAAAATAGACTTGGTAGAGGTAGGAATATTTTGTAATTTATAAAGAAGTCCTTGCATTAAAATTACTTATGTTGTTAAAAACAAAATATATAAATTCTTTTGTGCTATATAACGTTTATTTTCTTAATAATTGCAAAGTTTAATATGAATAATAGTGTGACTTTTATTCAAACATACACTAATTCAGCAAAATCTGTCAATTTTGTAATTATTAAAGTTCTAAATTTACAAAATCGTAAATCGTTATTGAATAAACATATAGAAAACATTTCTTTTATTTATTAATTTATCTAGCATTGTTTAAGATACATTTTTGTCGCATAAATGAGTTGAAATCAAGCAAAAAGATGTTTTATGTATTTAAAAAAAAGTTGCATCATAATTCATAAATAATATTTGTTAATTAAGAATGTTTTTATAGGAATTAAACAAATGAAATTATATAAATAAATTCATTACAAAATAAGATTTTAATTAACTTACAAAATTTCTTTTATTTTATTGTATATTCAATTTTGTAAAAGTAATACAACTTTTACTTTATTATAAGATTAAATTATTATAAGAAATTTCACTTTTGAAAAAATCATACTATTTTAATCGGATTATTGGTTTTGTTAACATGCATTGCAATACAAAACACCAACATTTATAAAAATTGAATTCGGTTTCCATTTGGCATAGAACTGGAAAATTTTGAAGTGTGATGCCGTAGTTTTCTGTGAGGATAGTATGTATATGACATGCAATTAATTAATCTCTATAAAATAAAAAAAACTCTTGCTCACGTATTGTTTTTATTATCATAAATATATTAAACACTTCTAAAAAGAATTCCATGTGTTTGAATGTGATATTATTAATTACTTTATTAATAAAAAGCATATAACAACCATTGATAATTTCATGAGATTCACGGATTTATATAATCTAATCAAAAACAATAGATTAGGCTAAATAGTCAGAAAAATCGACATTTTTGGGATTTTTTTCCTAAGCAAATTCATAATTTACGAAATAAACACTAAATGATTGCTTTATTTACAAGAAGTGCCTATACGTGATTCCTGCTGTTAAATTTGCTAAATATTAAAGCAGTAGATCAGCATTATTCAAATACTAAATTTATAAAGTGGTATAGGTTAATACTTACATTTTTTATAATATATTTCATCTATGCTCAGAAAGGTATTATAAAGTTTTTCTTGTGGTTAAGAACTTCCTAAAAGTATAAAATTATTTTTTAAATGCTGTTGTATTAAATAATTAGGTAAAGTTAATTGATGTATACTTATGACTTTATATTAAGAATTCATAAAATTACACTTTTTAAGGAATAACTAAGAGTCCAATAATATTAATCTCTGAAAATGTGTGTGTTAATGTAAATTGTGAATTATTTCTCGACCATAAAGTCATATAAAAGACACATAATCAATAGGTAATTACAATTTTTATAAAGCTGTACATTTAACATTTAACGATGTACATAGTGGAAATTTATAGTTTAGAAAGATATTAAAAACATTCAAAGTATTTAAAATTTGTTAAATAACTTTATTTTATGCGACCATGTAATTTTATTAATTAATTTTCATTTGTTTATTATTGCCTCATTTACAAGTTATCTGGGTGAAATTTGTGAATTTCTGTAGGAAACATTGAATTTACAAGAAAAACCAATGAGTAAAATAATTGAGATTGTAAAATTTCTACGTTATATATAGATATCAATAGTTATCAGTCAAAATAACCTTGATTATATATATAGTAACAGTGCATGTGTGCATATTATCTTGTTAATACCTTCATATAATAAAATTATAAGTATAGAATAACACAAAATTCAATTTACTTATTTTTGGAAATAAATTTAATTTAATAATTCAATGCTATAAAAATTTTAAACATTATTTACATTTGATGTCAAGACAATTATAAATTATTAAATTTGTCTCCATTAAAAATAATTCATTTATTTCCCAAAATACAATTATTAAAATAAGTAAGGATTAATAACTTATTCTATTAGAGGATGATTAGAAAATATATTTTTGTTTTGTTGAAAAATGTATTATTAATTTACTTGCATATAATAGTTGAAATTGTATGTTTAAAACATCATGTTGACATTATTTATTCTTTTTAGTGCTACCTACCTTGTCTAGTGGTGGCATACCTGACTACGGAGGACCTGAGTTCGAATCCTGGCTCGGGCATGGATGTACTTTCTCTTTCTCTGTATTTCTTGTCCTTTTCTCAGATGATGGATGAATGTAGCCCGCTCTATAAACAGGTTTGTGGAGGTGTGACATGGGTATTGCTATACTAGCTTCCGTGACTTGATTCACAGGTTCCCACAGGGTAACAATAAATGAGTAGCAGTTGCCGGCCTTGTTGTGGTGAAGAGTTAATCACCCAAGTGCTCACCATTAGAAAAAAAAATCATTCTTATTAGTTAAAACAAGCTCATGATTGTGTGTGCATTTAATAATTTTCTTTGTAATAACATATAAATATTAAATTTATTTAAAAAGCTTAAAATCCTTTTTGAAGTTTCAAAATAAGTCATATATATTATCACAAAAAATTATATCATGACTTATCACTCAATATTCAGTAAAGTTAAAACACTTGATCCACAATAAAATTTATTCCCATTTACATTTTTGAAAATTCATGATAATTTAATTTCTTGCCTCTCTGAGCTTCTACCATTTTGTATTTTTCTAATGATAATATTTTTAATCAAGAAAAAATAGTATTCTTATAACTACCCGAATGCATTTTTCTAATTCTAGTATTTATGTTCGTAATTCAGTAGTTTGTAGCACATCTATTGTAACTATATTTATCAAGTGTAATTTATGGTAGAATCAAATAGTTGTGGGTTTTTTTTGCAGCAATTTAATCAAAATTGCAACTTATTTAAATAAAAAAAAATTATAGCAATTTTACTGGAATTAAATTAATATAAAACTGTAAACTCCTTTGTTCTTAAAAACAGTATTCCTATTGTTTTTGTATTTTATGAAAATTTGTAAAATATGACTTCTTTAAAAAACGTATAATAGAGATGCATTTATCCTTAGTTTCATTCTTTATTTCTCATATTCAATGTGTTCATAAATAAAGCCAATTTTTCAAACGACTCTGGAAGAGATATTTTTTAGAATACCATAAGCTTTATATCTTTATCCTGGAAACAAAAGGATTTTGTTTGGATAAGAACAGTTTTTTAACTTGCCAATAGGGGAAGATTTTAGAATGCTTTATGTTTCATTCTAAAACGAATTGCACATATGATGAATGTAGATATTAGATAAGAAAAAAATATTTTTATTTGTCAGAAAGAACTTAATGTTACACATTTTTTTCTGAGTTCATTTTTAGTTTCATACTAATATTTGAAAGAAATTGAAAACATAATTTTGGAGTTTACCTAAAACTAAATATTATATACTTTTTAGCTTCATTATTTCGTATCGTGGTAAAGAACAATTTTAATTTAACGTATTTTACAAAGAAAAACTACTGAAATTGTAAATTGCTTAAAAAACATTGAGAAAACTATCAGGAAAAATAAACAAAGATTATATAACTTTTTAAGTATTTGAATGAATCAAAATCAGAGTTCATTTTAATTGGGAATATAGCGATATTTTATTGTTTGGATATTTCAAGCTTAATTATTTTAATACTGCCAAACGTTTTTCCTTTTCTTATGTATTTAAAGAGTAAAAATACTAGATACTTTACTTACAAATATATTATACAACTTCATTTTTAATTCAAATAGGATAGGCTTATATTATATTTTGATTATTTTTGGGTATGCATTTAAGTAAATTTAAGACACAATTTAAACTTTAAAGTTAGATTAATCTTGCTTAAAAAGCTCATTAGATTTTAATTTTTGTAATGGTGAATCATCAGTTGAGAAAATTTAAATTTAAGAAGATATCATTATAAAAAAGTACTATCAAAAAAGCATAGTAATTATACGGAAATGAAAATATCAAATTTCAATTTCAATATTTAATAAAGTTTAATGACGTTTTGTTTATGTTTTTAATTTTATCAATAATGTTGTTCAATATAGAAATAGAGAAGTGCTTTCAATTTCATAGAATTTTTTTTGCACTGTTTAATTTAATAGTTCACATACTTTAAATAACATTAATAAAAATCTAGAACATGAAACGATTAACATTTTTTATTTGAAAAACTAAACTTCACGAATGTTTTATTGACTTTAGATTCTATGCAATATTTTATTTTTAGTTCTCTTAGATTCCTTTTTCTAGAAGAAAGGTTTAATTGGGATAACATCAATAGTTTCTCAATTATATTAACTGCTTAGCTTTATACTTTTTTATCATGAAAACAAAAGTGGAAATTAATTTAGACATAATCTTAAATTACAATAATTTTGATATGAATAATAAAATTTTACATTTTAACATAAAAAATATTAAATTATTTCAAAAGAAATTATTTTATATAATTTAAATTAAAAATTATTTGTTATTCTTTTTACTATAATTTCTTTTTAATTCAGGTGCATTACCAAATTATCTAAAAGTTTATTCAAATATACATAAACTTAAGAATAGCTTAGAATTTCTTATTGCAAATTAGTGTTCACTTTAATTTCACAATATAGAATGATTTAAATTAACATTGAATTTTTGTTTCTTTCGTTAACAAATCACATTATGACAGTTTTCTTCGAAACTTCTCTCAGTGCAGATGCATTACTATGCAATTTTGAAATCTATGCATTTTGTGTCGTACTAGATCTTATGTAATGTAATTTAAAATAATTTCCATATTCATGAATGTTCACTGTTTGAGGGGTTAAGCTTCCTAAAAATTAGAAGAAAAGATGCAGTTTCCTGGAAGAATAGAAGATATGCATAAAATGCAAAACGTTTTGAAAATCAGCCTTCGAATTCATCTCTGTTAGGGGCTCTGTTTATCCTTATCGATCATCTATAAATGAATAACAAGATGTTTTTCCGCTTGTTAAAAATATATGGAAAGGCTTGAATGCGAAATGTTTTAGCAAAAAACACGTTTACAATAATGAAGAATAATAGTATCTTCCCTTTCCATTCCTTCTTTACCTTATTTTATCAGTAAACAACAAAAACGTCACCTAAAAATATCTTACTTTGAATTTTTTTGTCTATTGAATGCTTTTTAAGTAAACCACTGCATAGGGAAAATTTTTCCTTTATAATATTCTTTTCTGCACTAAAGACACCCAAACAGAACATCGAGCACACATTTGTTCTTGAAAGCTGCTTTGAATAATTGAATTTGCATGCTTTACAATTTCTTTCTATTTCACTTTTTGTTCTTTATTTCTGCACAAATTCCCTTGAACAGTTTGTCACAAAGATAAAGGAAAAGGGAAAAGAGATGATGTAAATAAAAAATACGTTCTAATCATACACATTGAGAGATAAGTGAAATAAAATAGAAAAATTTACTTTCTATGAGTGAACATTTTTGTTCCGAAACATTGCGTGTTTTCCCATTACTATTTTTTTCAATTTCTTCTGAGTTTTGTAGTTATATTTTTAAATAAAGTATTTTTTGTGTTACTTATAAATAAAACTGATTCTGCGAATTCCGAAAATGCAATAATATTTTCAAATTTTAGGTTCACGATGAGGACTTTTCAGAACATAATACGTAATCCTTTTAAATAAATTCTGTACATTTAAAGTAAAAGAAAATTGTATCAGAAATAATAACCATAAAATATTCAAATAAATCAGTTAATTTCTGTTCAAGAAAAGAGTTACTTCACTAATTTTTTTATTTGTAATGCCCAGCGGAAGTGGCGGAAGTGATAACTTACATAGGGGGGCTTTCAAATTGTTTGTTGTCATTGCCCCAAAATTAGATGGGTCTTCGTAATTTAGAAAAAAGGTCCAACCAAAAAAATAAGAATACCACTCCTTGGCATGGAGGACATTGGTACAAGACGTCGGCTGGGTGGCAATTCAAACTCACTACCTTCAAATAATAAAAGTCGTCACCCTCCCCAAAAAGGCCACCGTGATCTCAATATTAAACTTTTAACAGGTTTTAAAAGTTCATAGTTATTTATCACATAGAAAATAACTAATAAAATGAACGAAGTTAGGAAACAATTTGCTATTAAATCGCTTAAGTATTAAAATTTAATTAATGAAATAGGTGAAAGGAATCTTATTCCTAACACAAGAGGTATTTCAATAAATTCGTCATAAAATTTATCATTGAATAAATTTTATAAACCTATAAAATATTAAGTAAGGACTTAAAAAAATAAGAAAAAAAATAAGAAAACTATATTTTAATTTCATGTAAAAGACTCTATAATTAAATAAATAGTTAATAAATCCAAACAAAGTATATGCAATGCTATTATCTTTCTAATAAATACCTTAAACATAATAGTTTAATAACCTCAATAGTTTAATTAAATATTTCTAAAAATTACAACACGTAGAAATCTCTACTAAAAAGGTCTACTAAAAATTAATAAAATAAAAATCGGAAAAAGTTTTCATGAAGCTCTTACATATTTTATAAATTTCTGATTTGTTATATCAAACAATTGTTAAAACTAATCATAATTTGTAATCCCTAAAATAATTAAATTGTGGATTTATTGGAAAAAATGCATTGAATCATGAAAAAACAATTAAAGTTTGTTTGATTTTTCGATTTTAAAAATAAAATAAATAAGCCTCATTTAATATATTAATTTTAGAAATGAAAGAAGATTTTCAAGTATATTTTTGATTTGTATAGTAATTATTTTTATTAAAAGCTAGTATATTTATATTTTTGAAAGCTAGCTCTTAGTTTATTTTTGTAAAATTTCTCTTAAAATAACAAATATTAACTATTAAAAATTTTAATATGAAATAAAAATTCCTTACATAAGATAATTAATTTTGAACTTTAATTAACTCTTCTCACTACCTAAAATATTTATAAATCAAATTTTAATTAACAAAAATGAGTTTGGAAATAAAATATCTAAGACGTTAATTTTAGTTTTATAATGAAAATTTGAAATTTAATAATATTTATGATAGTTGCGTTATATAATTTATTCTACAGTTTCGCAAAGAAATTCAAACTCCGAATCTTATGACTAAATAACTATTGTATTTTGGGTCTTTATTTTATTTAGTATGTTTAAATCTTATAATATATTCTCAATAAGTCAAAGATGCCTGCCTGTATCTACTAATTTCTTCTCATTTTATACAGTGAAAATATATTGCAGATTGAGGTGTTTTTTCTTAACTTATCATTTCCTAACTCAAGGCAATTCAAAATTGTCCGGTATCATTGTCAGTTATTTTGCTGTTTGAAGAATCAAAGTTCACCATTGGACCTGAAGTTCACGGATTGAGTGTTTAGAATTATTTCGAAACTTCTTTTATTCACGAAGAAACAGATTACTAAAGAATTTTATAATGAGTTAATCCTTTATTTTTCGTTCATTTATCTAAAATACTTGATATTTGGCAATAAAGTGAGGGTAAAATATAAATTTATTTTACTATTGTGGTTTATTTGATAGTTTACCTGTTAATGGTATAACATTAGTAAGAACTTTTAAAATTTAATTAACCATCTGATTAAAGGAAAGATTAGATGATTGGAATGCAATTTTATTTTATTTATTTTTTTGTAAAATAACATATAAATGATTTTATTTATGATGCTCTTCTAATGAAATTCATGAAAATTTTTCTATAGATGAAATGTTAATTTTACATGAAATGCTATTTAATGATTAACGATATATTTACTGTAACAGGATTCAAGGTGAGAGATTAATGAACTAGACGGTTTTATTTAGTTACTTTACAGTCAATTTTTGTGTACGAGGAAGAAAATTTGGTCAGAAGTAAATGAATTCCCAGTAACTGTATATCCATATGTAAAATGGGACTCAAACCCAAAGTTGTTGAACTTAAGATAATAGAGTTAACAATTCAGATCTCTCAGCACAGCAATGTAATCGATGTGAAATTTATCATTTGCATTGAAATAAACAGTCCATTTTTGGGTTGTATAAAATGGAATGAAAATTATTGTGCCAAAAGTTTATACAAATAACATATTTTCCATTTAATATATAAATTGGAAGAGTGACATATTAAAAAATTTCATTCTAATAATTGCCCATTCCCATAAAAATTTAATTCATGATAATTGCCCATCGAAAATTCCCTTATTGTTTCTCCTTCCGATTTCGTTTGTCAGAAATTAGAGCTGTGAACTAGGTTGTCGATCAATGCTAAAACTTGCTCCTTAAGTCTTATTAACATTTCACCTCAAAACAATAAAATTGAGAATAATAGTTTTAAAACTTTTCAAATAGTCCTTGAGTGTACAAATAATCATATCAATATAATTATTTAAAAATTTGAAAATTTAAATTCACAATGAATACTTTAATTAATAAACTCTCATTTTGCTTATTTCATATTTTCTAATTTATTAACTTTATGAATTTTAAATAACTATCCAAACGAGTGATCTATGTAATAAGCATATTATATTTTAATTTGGAATTTTATTTTTTGTACAAAAATTCATCATTAGAAACTTGTACTTTTTATTTATTGCTGTTAATTTCGAACCTATTATCTATAAATGATGTTTTATTTTAAATACAGTTGCTTATGTATTATTTTAATTGACATAATTTAAGATATATTATTACGAAATGTTTCACAAATGTTTATCAATACTCATTTTATAACATTTTAATTTATGTATACTTAAATTTATAATTTTTAAAGACATATGAGATAATAGTTTGTAATTATTTCAATAACTACGATATACAATTTTTATAACGAAAGTTTTAATAATACAAACAAAAATACTGTGCTGTTACTTAAGAATTACAGTTATTGTCTGAAAATTATTACAAATTATTTTTACTAAAAATAAAAGAATTAATAGTTTTAATTCAGAATACATACTTTAAATTTAAAAAACGAAACATTTTGTTTTCAAATAAGTTCAAAGTTTGAAATATAAATGAATATAATGAGTTAAAAAAAAGAAAATACTTGAAGTTTATTAAAGAAGAGAATGTCAATTCCAGCGTCTGCTTTGTCATTTGATGCTGTTTCTAAATTACATGGCAGTTAGTTGTTATTAGAGACTTGAAAAGACAGAAATAGGCAACCTAGAAAGTACAGAAATAAAAGGATTGTGTGGTTTTACTTTCTATATTTTTTTATTGTTACAAGTTGATAAACATTTAATAAATTAACTTTTCTTATGACAAGTGCTGAAAATGTCAAATAAAGTCTCATTTATACAATCTATTATTTCGGTTCGTTATCACTGTTGCATAATTATTTTATAATTTCAATGAAATACTTGAAAAAGTGGTTATTTTTTCACGCATTTTTGTTTCATATCATCTAAATTAAATTAAATTCTATTTTTTCTCAAAAGTCTCTGAATATCGCATATTTCAATATCTAAATATTATGTTACTCAGTAATTAATCATTTGTAATGACAATTAAATATAATTTTCATCGCTTAAACTACTTAAACTAACATATGCTTTAAAAATTTTACTTTTTGTAAACTATTAAGATATTACCTCAAAAAAATTGACCAATTCATTTTTCATAGAAAAACAGAAAGCATGTACAAAATCAGATATTAAAAATTGTGTTATGTTCAAAATGAAAACTATAATTATTAATCCTACTTTAAGTTATTTATGGATCCAAGAATAAATTAATTCAAAGAACAACATGAATTATACTTACTTCATTTATAAAGAATACACAAAAAACATTGCTTTGACACAAATTTCATTAATCGTAATATTGAGAGCAATACAACACACACACACACACACACACACACACACACATATACATATACATACAGACATAGAAAGATATAGACATATAGTAATATATATATATATATATATATAATAAAAAAAGACAACAAAGGGTATTTCTTGGCATTTAATAATAAATAAGTATATTTTATATCATAACACAATGAGATTTTCAAAGCCTAAATACATAGGATTTGAGACATAATATATAATATTTATATTATTATTTGATATTAAAAATTGTTACATTGTTACTATTGTTATTATCTTCAGGATACTTTCATGTTAGATTCCAGTTAAAATTTAAACAATTAAAATAAATAATTCAAAGGCCCGTTCCTTAAAATAAACATTTGATGAAATATTTTTATTAAATATTGACCATGAAATTGAATTTTCGACAAATTATGCATGATAGCTATAAGTTTATGATATCTCAAACTTCTTTTATATTGCCTGAGAATAAAATTTTATCCATTTCAAAAAAATTCAACTTAAAATTGAAAATTGTTTGCAGTAATTTTTGGGGGCTCAAGAGAAAAAAAAGACATTTTCTTGAGCATCAACATCTTTTTCAAATATCTGTTGTACATATTTCAACTAGGATGAAAAAAGAAAATGTAACTTAAGATAAAAAAAGAGTTTCGCGTATTTTGCTGAGAAAGATAATCTTTTTATATTCACCGGATGTAGTAATCTTTAAGCAATTTATTCAGAAAATTCTAAAAATTTATTCAAGAACACATACTACAAGTAGTCAAAAACGGTGTAAGAAATATTCTTCATAATTTTTCTCTTATTTATTCTCTTGAGAAATAAATAAAATATGAAGAGTCTGTAGTTTCCTATAAGGTTATATTTTCTAAGCAAAGTACATTATTTTTCATACTGAGTTCAGCCTATACACAACAATGTATTTTATTTATTTTTACTTTTCATTTATGTGCAGCAATTTTTTGTATACTACATTTTTCATATAAATTTGCTAAGCTTTGTGTTGTGACTTTTATTAATAATGAGTGCTATACGTGCGTAAGGTATTAATTGTGTTATAAAAATATAAGATGAGATCTTATAAAAATGTAAGTTAATTTATGGATTATCTATTTCGATATGAATGATTAAATTTTTATATTTTCTAGAAATTTATAACAATAATATGTTTAAGTAATGTTATAAAAATTGTGCTCTGGTGTATTTTTATTTAATATGAGTTGAGTTTTTAAGTAGCAAAAATTAATTTTGAATAAATAAATATGAATTTTTATTTTTTAACAAAATTCTTCGATTTGTGTTTCATTTAAACACAGATCATTTGTTAATTTAAACATTGAGCTTGAATAATTTTTGCAGTCAATGTAAATTATTTTCAAAATTAAATCTTCTATATCTGTCATTTGTGTCTCATCCTTATATTTATTTTATACATAATTTATCATTTTATCTGTTATTTTCATTAAGCAAATAGTATTTTGAATGCACTAAAAATTACGAATGTATCTTTTTCCTTTTTTCCTTGATGTATGTACTTGACCACTGAATTCTTAATTTTTCAAAATTTTGTAACTACATTCTTAGTTTTCTGTTGACTGCTGAATACTAACCACCAATAAAAATTAAAAATAAGTAAGATATGTATAAATTTATAGAACAGATAAAATTAAGAAAAGATAAGCTAAAATATATTATTTTAGATTATTTAATTTTAATTTCTAATATATAATAGTTTCAAATTTAATAGTTTTGTAGTTATTAAATAAATATTTTTGTAGGTATTAAATAAATAAATGAATCGATGATAATAGATATCTTATATTTTTATAATTCAAATTAATGAAGATTTTACTTTATTTATTTATAAATTATCGCATTATATGAAATGGAGGTTAATAATTAATTCGAATATAATTTTAAAATTTCCTACCATGTTTAACTACAAAACAAATTTAAAATTAAGCCTTAACTTCAAGTATACGTACAAAATAATTTCGACTTTAAATATTGAAGATGTAAAATTATGAAAAAAAGTGTTATTGAATTTATAGACTTCTTTGTAAACTTGCAGCATATTAAAAACAAAGATTATTTAAGAAGTAACCATTTTTTTTTATTTGACTCTTTTAAACAACAAATATAAAATTATGATTGTTTTAATTAGACTCATTTAAATAATCCGTATTGTGTGTGTGAACCATTATTTTAACAATCTTATTTTGCTCTTTGTTATAATTAATAAATTAAGTTTTAGCAGAGACTAAAAGTAATTCATTTTAAAACAATATTCTTAGGAAAATACACATAGCTGGAGATTATGACTATAAATTATTATTATTACAATGATTTGAAAGAATAAACTAATTGCTACTTTATGTTACATTTATATTTAAATTGAAGTAAAAATGAATATTTTATTGAAACTATATAAATAAAGTATGCATACCATATATAAGTTAAGATAATCCTGACTGTAAAATGAATTTTATTGAATATAGACTATTTCTAAGTCTGAAATTTGTTCATAAACATTTCAATAAAATTTTATTTTTAATAGTTATTTATTTAAAAGTGTAATTTTGTGTTCCAAAAATATTTTTATAAAAGCACACAAGAAACAATTTGACTTTCAGTGAATTCAAATT
Organism: Latrodectus geometricus; assembly: GCA_026290005.1. Classification (NCBI taxonomy): domain Eukaryota; kingdom Metazoa; phylum Arthropoda; class Arachnida; order Araneae; family Theridiidae; genus Latrodectus; species Latrodectus geometricus. Next base: position 101,206 of record JAPDSC010088699.1, on the reverse strand, counting down.
TATTTGTTCTGAATTAAAATTGAGAATGGTAAAATCAACCTCATTAAAATTTTATATGTCATGAAGGAAGTTCTATTATCACTGTGGTAGTTTTGTTTGTGTTCCTTCAGTATGTCTAAAGTAATTTAATTCAAAACATTAAATGTAAATAAGTTGAGTCTAAAAATAAAGAAATGTTTAAAGTAAGCAAACACAAATTTCAAACAAACTACTTGAAGGATCAGTGAACGTCATAAAATACAAAACATTCAGACTTCGCTTATTTCTGAGACAAAAAAACTGAGTAATTTAATATTTCACCCTATTTATTCCTTATACAACTGATGTTTTATAATTTTTAATCATATTTTTGACACATATATTGATATTCAAATATTTTGATATTATTTAAAAGTCTAATATTAATTTCTTGTATTCATTAAACCTCTTTGTTTAAAAGTTCTCTTTTGTTAACAAATGTCATTTGTTAACATTTTAAAAGCAGGATTCTGACTAAATGAGAATTGAATACGCATCTAAAAATCATTATTCCTTATAATGCTATTGACAAACATGTTCAAATAATTTGTTGATAATTTTCACTGAAATAATAATCTTAAAGAAATCACTTTTGTGGTGAAATTCAAAGAACATCTACATTTAAATTGTTCTGAAAAAATAAAATGCTTAAATTGTAATGTTTCGTTAAATTAATATTCAAATATTTAATCTGTATTTAAATACAGATATTTAATTGTAGAATATAAATTCAATATATAACAGAGTTAAATATCAGTCACAATGCGAAAAAGTTGTTTCAATTGTATTTCGAAAAATAAATCGTTAAGATTAAGTGAAAATTAAAATTGAAATAAAATACAATGATAGATTTGTATAGGAGTTCCTCTTTAATTTAGTGCTAAATTTTAATACATTTTTACCATTTTAATTTATCAATTAACAAACTCTTATATAATAAGTGAATGTGATTTATTTTAAGTAAATTATTCATTAATCATCATTAATGTTTATTTTATATTACAGGATACTTAATTAAACTTTCTTAACTTAAATTAAAAATCTAATGAAATATTGATTATTTTGAAACCAATATGCTGAAAAACTGGGAAAATATTTAAGTAACAGAATTCTGACTAAATTAAAAAATATATTTGATTATTTTGTTGTCCTATCTTTTTATTCTAAATTCAAGATAATTTAGATAAGTATAAGATGCAGGAGTTTACAATTCAAATATGAGCTAAACTATTTTCAGTGCAATTAATTAACAACAAAAGAATGGCATTTTATTTGTTTCTTAACTTACGTGGATGATTTTACATCAAGATGATAATTAAGTCGTAGCAAACTTGAATACATTTTACTTCGCTAAACCAACAAATTTGTGAGATAAGGGAATAACCAGAAAAGAATGCGCAGCAATTAACATGCCACTGGCAAAACGAATACATTTGTTGTTTCATTCTCGCCACGTATGAAAATTAATTTTGGTTAACGCTGCAACGCATTCAATTAAACAGAATGGACCGTTGCACAGTAAATGGAGTTAATTGAAGTTCGCTCAAGTAGAAGGAAAGACCAGCGCATTAGCCTCTTGCACCTGGTGACAGATAAATGGGAACGGATCTTTGGAAACTATAGGTCGATGGGCTTTCTTAAGCATTCTCTTAAGCTGAAAATCAAAGACGAATGCAGGATATTATTCATAATCTTACTAATGAAAATAATTTCACAAAGATTGCCTTTTAGAAACACATCGCTTTTCAAGATTTATTGCAGTGTTTTGAGTATGTTATGAAACGCTTGAATAATTTCCCTTCAAATGAATGGATTCACCATAAAATTAGTATAATTAAAGTATTCACAGGCATTGTTTAGTTTATTCATTCTTGATGGCACAATTAGTAGTAATTCAAAGAATAATGAATTAATACCATATAATTAGAAAGATTAGCTTAAAAGTACATATTCCACACACACACAATAAAAGTTCTGTATAATTAATGTGTATAAAAAGTGAAATGGATTCATTAGATATGAATATTGGAAACCGTAAATTTATGGATGATCCGAATAAGCAGTACATGTTTTTAAAATACAATATTAGTTCATAATGAGCAATTTTTTTATATAAATTTATTTTATATTTTTGTAACGGTCAAATTAACAAAATATAATATTTCTTTGACAGTTAAATATTTGAACCTACACTGAACTTGAATTACTCCACTAGAGAATATAATTTTTCCTAGAGTGTAAGATTAAAATTAAGGGTTACAGAATTTGTCTTTTATATATAAGAACATTATTTATACTACAAACAAGAAATATTTCAAATTATGTAAATTTGAAATATTTTTGCACACATAAAAATCAAATTTTTAAAAATTTTATTTTAAAAATATTTTTTCTTGACTCTCTTTAGAATTGCATAAGTTACGAATTCTCAGAAATTCATCATCATATCTTAATATGAATATAAGCACAATTAGTTTTATGAATAAATAAAACTATACTGAATTTACATAATTAATTTCTTTACACAACAGACTTATAATATTTTTAATATTTATTTACATCTGAACATTATTTACTACTAATGTTCATTGTTTTTAAAAATATTTTAGCTTCTAATGTATAAGAATGTCTAATTATAGCGTATTAACTGTAAATGATAAATAATATGGTATAAAAATAATTATTGTATGAAACGCAATAAAATATTATGAAAAGAACGAATATCTTGAATTGTTTTAAAATTTTTACAATTATTTTTATTCTTTGAATCACATGTTTTCATGAGAAAATGTTTTTATTTATCTTTTAAAATATGTTAATCATATAACTTTTTGAACCGAAATGTTTTAAGTGCAATTAAAGAAACTCAGAAAAAGAGGCTTTCAGAGCTGCAGGAAATCTAATGAGAAAGTATAATACTAATTATGTAATGATTATTACTTATATTTGCTGATTTTAATTAAGATAATCAAGAGAATCATGTTGTTTTGTTTGAATAGGTTCTAAATCTGTCAAAATAATGGGAAAATGCAATCGTGCTTTATGTTTTCATATAGGTTTTGACAATATATCTTAAAACTTTCAAAATTACATTTTTAGAAAAAATATAGTTTTTATCAGAATCTACTTGACAGTTTAGACAACATAAAAAATAATCTGTTCATTTATACGAGAAAATGTACTTGGAAAAATATTCTTTTGAATATATATATATAAATATATATATGTCACTTTCAATATTATTGTGCAACAAGTATATTTAGCTAACTTCATAAATATTTAAAAATAAATCACTAATTGATATATATATATATATATATATATATATTAAAAATAATAATATTAATATTATATTAAATAGTTAGTAAAAATTAAATACTTAAAAAGAAATATTTGTAATAAAAATTGATGGAAATATTTTAATATTGGAACCTCAAAAATATATTATCACATTGTGTTTTTTACATTTATTTATTATAAGTATATATTATAAGAGTAATTCTTTATTTAAATCTTAATATTAAAAGGCTAAAAATGCACAATATTTTCTTTTTCATTATCTATTTCTTTTCCAATCATCAAATAAATATCAAATTTATACTACAAATTTAGTTTTCGTCTTTGATTCAAACTATGTTTGAAAATTTTCTATTTTTTTGGAATTGATTTTTCAATTTTTATGATGTTTTGTGATTCTAAAACATTTGAATATATTTCCATTGTATTCTGTTAGAATTGTTACTGAAATACATAAAAGTTATGAAAGTTTTCATCCTTATAAAATACAATGGTTTCTTTTATTAAACAATGAAAAAAAATTAAAAACTGAAAAATAATGAAATTTGTATTCTTAATAGACTTCGTAAATTAATTGCACCTTGAAAATTTTAATTGTTGGCAAATATACATTTTCAAATATTAGTAAAAAAAACGTTTGTAAGAAAAATCTCAATTAAGCAAATAGTTTAATGCCATTAAATATAAGAAAACAATTCATTGTATTTGACGTACATTGCATTATTTAATTAGAACATTAAACAACAAAAATGTTACTGTTATTTTATGTATTTTTTTTATATTAAAATAAATATTCTATGCATTATTTCATACTGTTAATTTTGTGTATTATTCATACTATATCGTAATGCATTTCTCTAATGGTAATCATAAGTGACAATGAAGAAATGTCAAAACAAATACCTCAATAATGATTGCACCAAAATATTGTATAAAATTGCTCTGGTAATTTCAGCTTGAATCATTTGCATCTCTATAGTTAAAAACATA
>JAPDSC010088699.1:84981-96801 GCA_026290005.1 Latrodectus geometricus | reverse complement strand
AAAAAAAAATAGCAGGGAATGTTTTCATATTGAACTGTTCTCAGGCGAATTTTTTTTACAAGATATAAAATCTTACATTTGAATATGATAAAATAAGTTATTTAAACTTTTTATTCAGAAGGTTGCTTTTTTTATAATAATTTTCACAATTTTTCTTTCTCTTTATGTTTTTTATATTTAAATGGTGCGTAAGCATAGTGCTAAATTTAAATTACTTTTCCTTCTTAAGCCAGTAAGAAAGGGAAAAATAGAGATGTAAATTAAATGTTGGGGGAAAGAGAAAAAGCTAACAATTTATTGTAGAGTATTTTCGATTAAGGTTGAAAATGTGTATGTGTGTGTGCGTGGCAGACTAAAGAAATAACTAATCCTCTGAGAAAATTGTCTCTGAAATTAAAATTGTCTTTAATCTAATCGAAACGATGGAGATTTAATGCTAAATTTGAATATAAAGTTCCTTTCTTCTTGCATTATTTTCCCAATTGGAAAATTCAGTTCTTAAATGCAGTTATTATTTACATTGCTATTGCATTTTAAAAGTGAATGGAACTTTTAATATTTTATTCTTTCTTTATATCAATAGTAATCAATCTACTGTTTTTAATTTTTCTAAGAAGATGTTCTCAAGAATTTATTTTTGCATGAAATATATTCTCTGATATGTTAAAGCATTTCTTTGAAGGGAAAGTATATTTTTAGACAACAATTGTAGCTCATTGCTCATTAATTTTTATTTTAAAAATTGTTTCATAGATGTAATATATGAAATAATGCATAATGTATGCTTTAAAATAATAAAGTAAGGCTGAATTCCCTTAAGATTCCACAACAAAATATCACTGTAAAAAATTAATAATTTGTTATATTTATAAATGCTAAGCTTTTTATGAAATTATAAATTTAATTAACACTTTACCATATAAAAATACCTTTAATTTAATTGTTTGTCACAAATTATTTATATTCTGAAATTGTTTTCTTCATAAGAAAAGGATTCGTAAAGTAAGAAAACAAATGTTCTTCTAATGATAAATAATCAGTTTACAGATAGTATTTAGAGAGACTAGAATGAATCAGTTTTGTAATAAATAATTTCATTACTTTTTGGTTGATAAATGTAGAATTTAGAAAAATTATATTTAGAAAAGAAAATTTTCATATAAAAAAATTTAATGTAACTTAATATAATTCTATCGGAAATTTCATCTCGAACTCTCTGTATCTTATTTCGATTAATAATTGAATTTGATTAACAATTAAAATATATTAATTAAAAATAACAACGAATAGGAATATCATAGAAACAAACAAAACAAATGCATTAGAAAACACTTAGTAAAATATTTTAAAAAATAAGGGAAAAGAAGGTAATTTAATTTATTAAATTGATATTTTAACAATTACCTGAGATACTTTTTTATTAGTTTTAGTCTAATTTATGAATCATTAATAGTAAATTTACTGCTTGCTGAAAAGGAACTACTAATATTAAAATTTGCAATGCATTTTCTTAAAAAAAAGTAAGACTGTTAAAGATATAAAAAACTTATGCTGTTTTAATGCAAATATTTTTCACCAATCCAATTTTTTTATAATAAGCGAATAAGTGCGAAATTTAAAGCTTCTTAATTTCCTTACTAACAAATGATTCGCTTTCTCATGTACAAGCTACATGTATAAAACTGAAATGCTACTTTTAACAGTAATGCATAAATTTATTTTCCGATTCTCGCATAATTGATAATTTTTAAACTTATGTCTTAATATTGATGGAGTTTGTATGTGTGGTAGAATAGAAAGAGATAAATGATTTACTTAAACTGAAAGAGAGAGAGAAAGAAACAGTTAAAAGTTATAGCAAAACTTAGATGTAATCTAAAATAGCAAGTACGGTATACGGAAAATGTTTCTAACACTTTAAATAAACTTCTATTCTATTTAAACTGACATCGTTTGAAATATATAGCTTCATCAAAAAATCGATTTATGTAAATATGTTTGTTGCTGCATTTGTTTACTTTAGTTATGAAACCTTTATAAAGGTTTCAAATGAAAAATAAACTGGTATATCAGTTTATTTTTCATCGATAATTGTTAAAACTACTGCCAAATTTAATGCATTTTCATTTCTACCACATGAAGTGAATTATTAAATGAGCATATGTAATACTTTGTTTAACAATCCGTAAGAATATAGTTAATGTTATCTCCAATATTATTATGAATAATATTTTTCTTGCTACCTAAATATTTCAAATTTATCTATAATTTTGCTCAAATTAGTCTTACTTTATAAATAAATTTTATGATTAGCTGGAAATATTTTCTTCTATGTTTAATAAATGTATGTCTCAAAGAATTTACTACTTCAATAAGTACCTTTCAACTGTCTAAAAATATATTGTCATGTTTTTTTCTTGAAATTACCAAAAGCATATGCTTTTTCTTTCATTATTCATAAAGAAACTATATATATATATATATATATATATATATATATATATATATATATATATATTGTTTTAATAATTAACCACACATTAGTGCCTAAGCAATTATTTCACAAACTCTGCAATTTTTTTACAATGTCCTCATACCACAGAAGTGCTGGATTTACATTTAAATATTATAAAAATCATAGGTTAATTGGAGTCACAGAAAACACGCTGTAGAAACCAACTCAATTATCAAATATATGAATGAATAAATTAAAAAAGGGAAATGGAAATGTATTTTTAAAGTTTTTGACAATTTGTATTTTTAAATATAAGTTTAAAAACTTTTCGACACAAAATATGTTTTAGATAGAAGAGTCATTATCAATACATGTAAGAAAATTAAAATATTTATTGCTTTAGAGATTAGATCAAATAATTTCTTTTGCATTGCTCACTTGTTGCGTTCATAATTTAGCTATTATAGTTATGTGTTTTATTGCAAACTAAAGGTAACGTTTTATTTTCGATTATGGAGAGGAAAATAAAAAATTATAGTACAGAAATTATTTTAAAGAAAATTTTCTGAAATTTCAAAGTGACTAAAGTAAGAATATAAGAAAAACACCTTAAAATGGTGTAATATATAATAATATATTTAACAAATATGCATCTTTGCAGTTGAACAATGGTATGACTTCATCATAGATACTGCAACAGATTTTAGAGAACTTTAATTAATGTATAGACATATAATACATTAATTCAAGTTCAAACGGGGATATAGATAAAACGATGTAAATCTAATTTGTTTTATGGATTATAATTTTAACACAGCATCTACAAGATCATTAAGGTATCTTGGAATGTTACAAAGAATAATGATTGGTTTAATGTGTTTTTGTGGCACAAATTCATAATAAAAAGAACAACCTATGTGAAAACTTAGATTGTTCAATAAATATTTTATCAATGGAATATTTTATTCTAAATTTAATTGTCAACAAACATTAGCGTTTTTTTGGCATTATGTTGTGTGGACATACAACATTTTACTTTAAAAAACTTTTTAAATTTCCCGATACCTGTTGTTATTTCTAATTTGTGAAAGCTGCAAATGACGTACGTTCAGACTCATATTATTCTAAGACTTATATTTGAGTCAATCTCATTATAGGCTTAATTATTAAATACTCAAGGAAGAAATTTCATTAGTATCCTCAAGGAATTATTTTTGGATTTTCTTTAAGTGTTTGTATAAAATATTTTTTAGTGATGATTCCAGGATGAGTTTCGGCTTTAATGAAAAAATCAACAATAACAGACATTAATGTTGGGTATATATATGTAGTAAATAATAATAACATTATTCATTTTTTAAAATATAATTTTTAATACATGCATACGTTTTTCAAAATATGTATGTACATAATAATACGTTCGTAAATATGGAAATGGTTTTCTTCTGTTCTTCTCTACTTCTAATTTTTATGTGATAATACATCGAATGAGTTGCGTTAATTATATATTTGAGTTTAATATTACTTATGATTTGAAGTTTTGAAGAAATACCTATTTCGAATAATCAACTTTTTTTAAATATTTACTCTGTCATTTTTTAAAATTTTACTTCATATTCAGCATCTAACATTTTACATTTAAAACAAAATGAATATATTTATAGAGTTTGTATGATAATTTGAACCATTAAAGAGAAACTGAATGAGTTCACAATGGCTGAAAAAACAAATCTTGCTATAAGGAATTGTAGAACTTTAAGAATGCTAAGTTTAATTGTTTTTGTCACAGATATAAGAAACCTTAGATAATTCTGAATTATAATCTTAATGTTGCCATTAACTTTAGTAGGAAACTCCTCTTGTTACGAAATTGATTTTTTGTAGACTTTTACAACCTATTTGCATCGTAATTTAAAATCAAAATTATTAATTCTGATTGAAAGAATTATTTTTGTTTCTATGTGGTATATTTAGAAATATTCTTTATTTGAAATGCCTTTTTAATTTTATAAATATATTTAAGTTTATATTTACCTCTTTATAAAATACTTACATAATAAATAATATGAAAAATAAACATGAAATATCATATTTAGTGACATATAGTGATTAACAATATACTATACATCAGGTTATAATGCAAGAGATAACATTTCCGTCAAAAAAGTCATAATGAAGTTAGAAAATAAATGCAAGCAGTACCTTAAATTTGATTAGTAAACATCACCAAAATTTATGAACTTTTGTCATCCTTTTGGCAGTTTTCTACCCAGAAATTCGGTATCCACTACTACAAAAACAGATCAACCTCATTACTGACGTCCTGTACGGAAACGAAGTCAGCACCAGCAAGATGCAACTTCAAGTGCATCTTGCTGAAAAAAAAATTGAAGGAGTGGAAGTTATATGGTGGATGTAGACAAAGAACTTTGTTTTGTCCGCTTAGAGTCCACCCAATGAATGTAGACATATGTGGCCTTGCATTTATCTTGAAGGAACAGTGCCCTTTTACTCCAGTTCTCAGTTTGACGTTTGGATTTGAGCGACAAAACAACATGGACTACCATCTTCCGTATATCCTACTGTTGATGATTTACGTTTTTTACAAAGCCTTCATAAATAATATTACAGCAATCTCACTAAATACAAAACAAGATATTTTCGATAGCACATATAAATAAACAAAAAAATTATAAAAAAATAAAAAATAAAATATGAATTTTTGACCTACTGATTCATCGGCACACACCAACCCCCTTTTCAGCTTGTGTTGTCCAGATAAATTCACTTTTCAATTCAAGTGACTATCCATTCACTTTGCATTGAAATTTTGTATTGTATTGCATTTTTATCATAGCGTTGATGTTCGAGCAGATTAGTGCGGATCTGAACACGTCTGTCCTTACCTGGCTAGAGTCAGTTGATGCTGACTCAGTGAATAAACTTGCACGTCAAGTTAATGCACTGCATAATGCAATTAACAGAGAGAGATATATAGCATTTATTCTTAAATCCTTAGTTAGCTCTCAATTGTTTGAATATTGATTTTCTTCCACAAGTTCTCGTAAACGGGCATTATCAACATCAGTAGACCGGCCAGGGTGCTCTCCTTCTTAAATGTCATAATCTTTGTTTTTTTAACTTTTAGTTCTATGCCCCTTTACAGTGTCCTATGCTACAATAATAGTAGCTAAACCAACAAATAACATTTAAACACATTCTATGATGACTTCTTGTTACAGTAATGTAAATAAATTATGGTTCTCATCTGATAACGTGATATTTCCAATTCCAGTTCATGCTTATTTTGTTATATTACAATGTACAATTTATGCATTTTAATTTGCGATTACACTGAAACTCAGTTGTTAATAATCATTTGTACAAAAAAATTGGATAGGATATTTGTTAAAACAAAAGAAGTATTCTTATTCATTTTAAAAATGAGCAAATATGAAACAACAGAATAAAATTCATATCTTAATTAGTTAAATTCTGTTTTTAAGTATGGATTTCATGAAAGTGATATAGTATATAATTAATAAGAATAGTTCAAGTCTTTGAATAATAAAAGTTATAAATTTTCTATCAATTATTATATTAGTAATTAATATAAAATAAATATGTATAAAAATAACTAATCATTTAGAAAAAATATTTTAGTAATTTTCAGCAAAGATGTGCATGGGAAATCTATAAAACATGTTATAAATTTTTTTTTTCAATTTAAAATTAATTCTTAAAATGGCCTAACCAGAGGTATTTTTGTAATCAGTTTCATTCTAATCCTTTTATTCAATTGATTAAAATTTTCAATGATTTTAAAAATTACAGTTTTAATTAATGAGGAATATCCAAACTCGTTCATATAACGTTAGCATTTTCAATAAATAATTTTTAATCGTAGAAACATTTCCAACCTTATTCTTGTTGATTTTTTTGTAAAATTTTCTATAACATATTTCTTACCAAATAATTTTTTATAAGATTCGAGTAGTAACTTAACGATACTTTAACATTAAAACTATCATTATATAAATCAAGAATATGCATAAATCACATTGCCATATAGTTTAAAATTTAAAGCAAGATTTCTCTCTGAAACAGAAAATACTTAAAATGAAATAATTATTTTTTAGCCATATAACATATACTGGAAGAATTTTTGAAAACTAACGTGATCAGAAGATGCTTAAAAATAAGCTTTAAAAGAACATACTTCTTAAATAATAGTGGCCGTTTCATGATAAATAGTTGCAAAATAATCAAACATTGCATGTTTAAATTTACTATCAAATGTGTTCTTAAACTGAATTTTAAGCAATAGAAAATTTTAGCATCAAAATTTAGCATTAAAAGTATTTTAAATAATATCGTATTCCAATTACTGCAATCTTTAACGAAATAAATTGGACTGATTCGTAAATTTCCACAGTAATTTCGAGAAATGAAAATGATGAAAATTATTAAATGAACCACCTTAGAGGAAAACTAATGATTTTATTTGGATACATTTAATAATGAAATGTACAAGAACTTGGTACAATTACATAAAAGATACCAAACAAATGAAAAATACTCATTTACAGACTATTTTTTTATGTTTTCTTTTGAAAAAATTATCACCAAGTTTAAGTAAATATGAGCATCTGTAATGTTCAATTTATGCATTTAGAACAAATAATCGATCAAACACAAACTGCTTCCTACCACATGTCAACTGGTCATACGTTTTCTGTACCTCATGCAACCACAAGAGAAGGCGTTCTAAAATTGGAGAAGTTGTAAAAGATAAGCTAATCACACTTAAAGAACTTCACTCCTGTCGTTTATTTCTACACTGCTCAAAACAATTAAAGGATATTGCTGTTTTAAGTGGATCTTGTTAATGGGAAACTTTTTAGCTGATTCATACGTAGTTGAAAGAATGAGTATGTTATATGAGAATAAATTACACATGTTTGAGAGAATAAAATGCATTTTATTGCGGATTTGTGCACAAAAGGAAAAAAAACACAGTTTGTGCAAATGGGAAAAAAGAATATGAAAAGGTGTTTTCTTCAAAGGAAATCATTTTCAGTAGGGAGTGTAGTTTCCACAGACTGCCAGCAACGTTGAACACCTTAATGACATGGAATCAATGAGACTATTCCAGACATGAATCCAAACGTACTCTATTGGATTCATGTCTGGGGAACACGCTGGCCATTCCATTCGTGCGATCCTTTCCTCGAAAAGGAAATCCTCCACCAGGTTAGCACGATCTGGCCTGCAGTTATCAACCATGAAAATGAAGTCATCTCCGATTGCTACTGCGTAAGGGACTACAATAGGCCGAGCGAAGGTGTTGTTGGAGTACTCATCGAAACAAAACAGTCACTGAATGCCGATCATCCTTGTCTTTATTGCCTTTTATTCAGTTGAAAGTCAAATTTCGTTCACTGCCACTGAAGCGACGTTTTTGACTTCGAACTCGAAATTAGCATACTCCACAATTTGAAAATCAGAAAAATTTGCATGTGATCCTCTTCTTGCATTTTCGGAAAAAAAATTCGCTTATATCTTTATTTTATATAAAACTTACAATATCCTTTAATTGTTTTGAGCAGTGTAGCTTGCGTAATTCATTAAACTCATTTAATGCATCCTAGCAAATTTATAAATTGAACATTATTATTGAGGCAATAGACAGAAATATCGTCAATGTTTTTTAAGTCAATTTACTTGAAAAATTCATGCTGAATTTTAAACTGAACCAATATCATTAGGTAAAAACTGAGTGCAATTCATAATTGTTGGATAAAAAAAAACTAGAGCCATCTCCCTTGAATTGAAAATGGACCCATTATCCTTGAATAAAAAGTAGAGCCATTTTCCTATTTATTTGAATATTACTTCAGCATTGAAAAGTATAAATACTTGAAAAGGGCGGTAAGCCCACTGCAATATTTTGTACAGAGACAAACACATATTGAATAACGAACCATAAGTCAATGATTATGAAAGATTTTTCATTTTAAAATGTATTAAATTACTTTAAAATACTTAAAAGAAACTGAAAAGTGGTTTTAGGTACTAGAGATGGTATGTTGTCAACTATGAAGGTTTTCATTAAACAAGTTTAATTGATTTAGGAAGCTTCATTTAATATGAAACATGTAGCTGAAATTATTGTTCATTAAAATAATAATTTTGTGATGAGGGTTTCGAACAATCTTCATAAACTTTAGTTAGTATAGTAGAATAATAATTTGTAATTAATTAAACTGCTAGTCATTCGAAATGTAATATGCAAAATCAAATCGATGCGTTATGATAATCAGTATGTTTTTCTAAACTTTCCTATTAAAAACTTCAAAAATTAAACCTTTTCAATCATGTTATAATCGTTTAATAAATGCAAACGTAAGATCTACATTTTAAACGCATTTTTACTTCTGCGTGCATTGCAGGTGGGAAAAATCTATGTTATGAGTATTTTGATAGAAAAGTGAATTTCATTTCCCTTGTTTTCAATAGTCAGTATTTTTTTATCTTTTGAAATTTACTGGTACAAAAAATGAAAAGTGTTGAACAAGAAATGTGATTTTAAAATATTTCTTTGCAAAAATAAAAAATGAGGAATTCAGCATTTTATTCAGATAAAAAAAAGCAAGTCTACTTAATAACAAGTGAAAAGTGAGTAACGTTGAAGGAAATGTCGCAAAAAATCTCTGGAAATTGTGTAATTTAGCTTAGCTTTTAACACATGTAGATTTTCGAAATATTCTCCCTCGATTTTATTTAATCTTAAGATATGCTTATGCAATACTTTTTAGAGAATTTTTGATAAAGAGGTGTATCGAATGCCTGTAGGAACCATTTTTTTCATTATTATTTTTTTCCCATTTTCTTCAGACGTGAAAGTTGAGTCTGACAGCGAGAGCTTATATTTTCTACTTTGCCTAGGGGCAAGGAAAACAACGTTAAAAATGTATCTCAAAATATTTCAATGTATGACGTTCTTAGAAATGATGAATTCTTACGCTGAATTATTTTCAAAACAAATAATTTAAAGAATAATATCCACACCTGTTCTCTCGATTATCAAAGCTCAACACGTTGAGTATTTCGAGTGCCTTAAAAAGATTGTAAAGAAATATTTACTTTACGTCTTTCAATACGTGTTTGTTTCGAATTATTTGTTTGCACTCATAAAACTTGTATAATTTTATTTTGCACAGTTTATAAAAAAATTTTAGGTAGCAATTTTTTAAAATACATAAACTCGCCTTTGATATCATACAGATATACAGATTATATTAAAATTTAAATCATATTTTTCGATATTTAGCTGATAAAGTAAACATGCTTCAGAAAAATACTCTTATAAGTTCTTCATAATATAGTTCAAAAATTAAAAAGTTAGGTCCACATTGAGATATTTCGGTTCATTGAGATTCCAGAAAAGTTTTAGAGATAAAATTTTAGAAAACCATAATTTTGTAAACAATATTGTATCTATGAAGCACTTTTGAAATCTTAAAATTTAAAAGATACACACTTCTCTCTTCCTTGGCATCTTTTTTGTATTTTAATATTGTATTCACTTTTTTTTCTTGGATAAATTTTATCAAAACAGAGGAACTGATAAAAATACAATGCTGTTTACAATGCGTTGAATCATTATATTTTTATTGGAGTTATAGCATGTTAAATTCTTGAATATTTTAAAATGAATTTCTAGAGAAGTTAAGGAAAAAAACTTGTATTTTAAGAGAAAAAAGGACTAATGGTAAAATGAAAATTTACATATAAAAGCTAAATTAACAGAAACATTACAAATAAACTTTTGGAAATATTATTGATTCATTTAAATTTCGTAATTATAAATGAATTTAAGAATTATAAACTAGTAACAAATTATCTTAATTTATTGCATTAAATGTTAAATGATTTTTTTTCAGAGTTCACTCTTTTTTTTTTTCAAAATATAAAGAATAAGCTACAGAAATGAATATGACATTTTAATTTATATTAATTTTATAAATGTTTTCTAAAACACAAGCAGTCGAGAATGACAATATTATTCTACCAATCGTGCTACCTGACCAACGCATACATTCGCTAATACATATATATTAAAATTCCTTATTTTCTTTTTTACTACAATGAAGGTAGCAATTAATGAGTAATTAAATGATAAAACATACAACGTTTGCAAATACTAATTTCTATTATGATAATATAGTATACAATTTGAAGTTAATAACATATTATTAAAACCCTCCTAATTTAATATTGTTGCACAATATTTTTGATTTTATCTTTATACATAAAAATTAATTACTATCCTTGTCTTACTCATATAATTAATCTGTTATATGTTTCATTCATAATAATAGTAAATTTTGAAAATGCTGAAAAATAAGTTTCTAAAAATAGACTGAATCTCTTTAAGTTTATTATATTTTATGCGACTCATTAAATTACGAATTGGACAACCATTGCTTAATATTACACTTTTAAATTTCCCTGATTGCATTACCTACAATAGCAACATTCAATAATTATCTATACTTTCATTTTTTAACATTCTTTATTTGCAGAAAGGGCTGCATTAAGTAGTGCTATTCATGACTATCTCATACGAAAGAGACATTTGTCACTGAAGATCTTTGAAAGACGTATAAAATAATAATATCACATTTATTGCACAAAATAATTTAAAAGTTTGAAAAACTCAAATTTTATCATATAAATAATTTTTTCATAGAAAAAATAATTATATTTCACGATTCAGTTCATCATACAAAAATTATATATCTTAAATGTTATTATTCAAAATCATACATATGATTTCTAAATTCAAAATTGCAAATTATTGATTGCAGTAAAACTTATGCTATCCCTTTTTTTTTAGGTTGTATGTATTTAGATACAAAGTGAAAGCAATCAGCAAATAAAAATACCTTTAATTGCAAATTATATTGGTTTCTGAAACATAATTAGAGGATTAACACATTTTTTATGAATAATTTCTTTTCTCTTTAAACAAAAATAAAAGCTCTTCCAAATGGGATTCTTACGAGAGTACTAATTAAATATTATCAAAAAGGAATAAAAAAGGAAAATTAAAATGTTTTTTATCAGCAATGAATTTTTGCAAATTTTTTATGGTATGTAAATTTATTAAAAATGAAAAATATTTCTTACAATTAATAATAGAAAAACTTACCTTAATTGGAAAATTTAATAGTATTTAAAAATATGAAATGAACTTGTAAATTATATTGATATCAATTTATGTTGATTTTAAATTGGTTTCCATAAAATTATATATATATATATATATATATATATATATATATATATATATATATATA
>JAPDSC010088699.1:61637-80885 GCA_026290005.1 Latrodectus geometricus | reverse complement strand
TATATATATATATATATATATACTCATGTCCATAAATTAAGGATAATTCAGAATAACACAGAAATTGAATTCTAAAATAAATATTTCACATTCGTAATTTCATCACGAAGAATTATCACTCACATCTTGAAGGATAATGTGCAAATTACAGGAAACTACAAGATGGTGACGATAGTACGTCACAATGACGAGAGTGTAAGAGAGGTGTATATAAGGAATGGTTGCAAAGAAGTAAAATTATTCACCAGCACTTAAAAGCCTTTCTGTGCAATAACCGCATAGTTATGACATAAAGGAAGCATTTGGATCATGTTTTACGTGGTAGAATTATCGGCCGTCTGAAATGTGGACGACCCAGCTGGAAGTATCCGAGGAATTTGGAATCGATCTCAGTGACATCTCCAGTCTTTGGCAACAGTTCCAAGATGATGGTAATGTGAGTAGACGTTACAGCACAGGTCACCCCCGAGTTACAACACCAAATGAGGATCAGTATTTGGCAGTTACTGCCAAAAAAACAGATGGAGAACAGCATCAGATCCGTCTTGTCAGCACTCCATATCTACCTGTGTAAAGTTTCAAGGCAGACCGTGTACATGCGCAAAGGGCACATAAGTCTATATCAGGGATGGCCACGACGTCGACCGTGGTCGACCGCAAAGACATTTTAGATAGTCCGCGTGACCATCACGATAATGACCTCGGATATTAACAATTTAATTTTTGACTTATGTCATAGAATTATTGAATTATTTAAAACAAAAATTTGCTATAGGTTATGCTTTAAAACCTAAAAAAAAACTATACAAAGTAATGCAATGAATTCGACGTTTTACAGTGGAGAATTAAATAGAAACAATATGACAATGTGGGATGCTTAGATTATATTTAGTAGCCGGCGCATGATAGCGACGTGCCGAGTCGACTAGTCTACCCGTCACATCTGTTTGTTTAGTTTCACTTTTCAGTTAATAGTCTTACGTGTCAGGTCGCTCGCTTCCTACCGCACTGATATGAATGTGTTTCGAAACTATTGAAAGTTCGAACTGTTGTTCGCAACAGTTGATACGAAACTGGTGAATTTGTTTTTCAACAACCTGTCCAAAATGACTCAGCCAGGCACCGGTGCTAAGAGAAGTAAAACTTACCATTATCACAATGAGTGGGAAGATGATTTCTTTTTTGTTATGGTGAAGGAGAAATGTATTTGGCTCATATGTAACTCAAGTGTGGCATTACCAAAAAAAGCAAACGTCGAAAGACATTTTAAAACCATGCACTTAAAATACGCTACAGACTTTCCTATCAGCAGTGAACTTCGAAAAGTTAAAGTGAAAGAATTAAAGTCGAATTTACATTTACAGCAATCGGTACTTATGAAACCAGGCACCAAAGCTAAAGCAGTATCATTGGAGTCACTTAAAATTGCAAAAATTTTAATAAAGCAAAAAAAAAAAAAAAAAAAAAAAAAAAAGTGGAGAATTGATAAAAGAAGCTTTCTGTAGAGTGGGAGAAGTGTTTTTCCGCGATTTTAAAAACAAATCTGAAACAATATCATTAATAAAATATATTTCTTTGTCACGTAGCACTGTGATGCGACGGACTGAAGCCATGAATAATAATTTGGAAGATTTATTAAATGATGATTTAAAAGCTTGTAAGTTTCTGTCATTTCAATTTAATGAATCCACTGAGTGACATTGCGCAGTTATGCTTTTATGTAAGAGTTGGTTTCAAAGATATGACTTCAAAAGAAGAATTATTAACTATAATTTCATTAAAAGGGCAAATGAGGGGCCAAAATATCTACAATTCATTTTAAAACTTTATTGATAAGACAAGATTTCCAATATATGAATTGGTCTCTATTACAACAGATGGAGCTCCAGCAATGGTCGGAAACGAATTGGTTTTATTGCCTTGTGCAATAATGATAAGGAATTCCCAATTTTACCAGCTATCATTGCACTATCCATCAACAGGTATTGTGTTCAAAAACACTAGAGTCTAAAGATATAATGCAAATCGCTTTTAAAATCGTCAATTCAATTCGTTCAAAAAGTCTTCAGAGACGCTTTTGGAAGAAACTGAATCAGAGTACGGAGATCTCTTACTACACACAGACGTGAGGTGGCTAAGACGTGGTGCTTTTTTAAAAATATTTCGTATTCTATTACCAGAAATAAGGAATTTTTTTCAAATGAAAAGAGAGCACATTATTGAATTGGAAGATGAGAAATGGCTCATGAAACTAGCTTTTCTGTAATACACTACTAGATATTAAAATTGCTACACCAAGAAGAAATGCAGATAACTAAATGATATTAATTGAACAAATATATTATACTAGAAATAACAAGTGATTAAATTTTCAAAAAAATTTGGCTGGATAGATCCCGAGAAATCAGTACCCAGAACAACCACCTCTGGCTATAATAACAGCAGTTATACGCCTGGGCATTGAGTCAAACAGAGATTGGATTGCATGTACAGGTACAGATGCCCATGCAGCTTCAACACGATGCCACCGTTCATCAAACGTAGTGACTGGCGTTTGGTGACGAGCCAGTCGCTCGGCAACCATTGAAGAGACGTTTTCTATTGGTAAAAGATCTGGAGAACGTGCGGGCCAGGGCAACAGCCGAACATCTTCCGTATCAAAGAAGGTCCGTACAATACCGGCAACATGCGGTCGGGTATTATCCTGCTAAAGGGTAGGGTTTCGCAGGGCTCGAATAAAGGGTGGAGCCACGGGTCGTAACACACCAGAAATGTAACGTGCACTGCTCAAAGCACCGTCAATGCGAACAAGAGGTGACCGAGATGTGTATCCAATGGCACCCCATACCATCACGCCAGGTGAATGGCCAGTATGACGATGACGAATGCACGCTGATAAAAAACATGGAGAAAGAGTGCATCCATAATCTTAACCGAGACTTCGAAGATTTTGCTGAACATTTAGATGTTTTGTTTTAAGAATTTGAAAGAACATTCACCGACTTAATTAGGTTGGAAAAAATACTCAATTTTATGATATTTTCCATTTAATGAAAATGTCAACATTGATGGAGTTTCTGAAAAAATAGGACATTTAATAGATACCACTTCAGTCACGGTCGAGGAAGAAATTATTTGTATACGATATATTTCTTAAATCCAGAGCATCTAGCGATACTGATTTATGGAAATTAATTTCTGGGGAAACATTTCCAATTATTTACAAATTGATTTTGTATCTAAATCATACTTTGGATTGACGTATCTTTGCGAATCTGCTTTTTCAATCATGAACGCCAGAAAAACTATACATCCGTCGCGTTTAACAGATGAATATTTGTGTTTACGCATTGCATTTCATCAGAGAATTTCTTTCAGAGAGAATTTCATGCAAAGAATTTCGTGTTTACGCATTGCAATAAGCTCGTATCAGCCACAACATGATAAACTTAAAGCAGATATTCTGTGCCAAATTTAAACCAAACAAAGTGAATAGGATGGTCAATTTTTATGTATGAATATTTTGATTATTTTCAACAGTAAACTTTTATTTTGTAAATATTAAGGATTATTTTTTCTTTTTTGGGAAAATTAGATAGTACACTATTTTTTCTGTTACCGAAAATAAATATATACGTTAATTTATTACTGCAATTGGTAGACCACCTACAATTTTTTAAATGTGGAGCAGATTACGGATCCCAAAAGTTCGGCCATCCCTTGTATATATTCTCGTAGTCCTGTCAGATGGTTTCCATTTAACGCAACTCACTGTCACTTGTAGTTAGACCATTGTGGACATCGAAACAGTGGTTTGTGTGATGTTTTCCGACGTGTGCAGGTTTAGCTTTCAGCGTAATTCCCACCGGACACTCATATGGAGAGGGCCTGGTACCCGTAACAACCACGAGAACAACATTGACCGACACAATTACGATGGTGCAGGATTGCTCGTTTTGGGAGGAATTATTCTGGGTTTCAGAACTAACCTGCATGTTCAGAATGTAACTATGATAGACCACATCTATTGGGATATCATTTTGGAACAACATGAACGTTTGTTTCAGGGTGCCATGGCTGTAAAATCTCTGTTTATTGATGACAACGCACGTCCTCACCATGCAAACATTGTAGAGGAATGCCTTCAATCAGAGGATATCACCCGTATGCACTTTCCAGCATATTCGACAGACTTGAATCCAATAGGGCATGGGTGGGTAATGTTTGTCTGACGAATTGCAACCCTTCAACCCCCTCCAATATGTCTAACAGAACTTCGGAGAGCATTGCTTGTTGAGTAGTGTAATATTCCCCTAGATCAGACCGATAATTTGATACTCAGCATGCGTAGGTGTTGTACGGCCATCGTCTGGGGGGCACACTGTATATTAACCATCATACCAACCACGTTATATAGGTTTTTGTAAACAGGTTCGTTTTGGAAATTTGCTCCTGGGAGTAAAAATTGCAATTTTTATTAATGTTGTCAAATATATAGCAGTCTTTTTCCTCTTTACCTTTTGTTTAATAAATAGACTTTACAAATAAATCACATTTGTTTTGCTTCTGCCTCTTTTTTTGCCTGAACTCTTTAATTTATGAATACGGGTAAATATATATAGATATGTTTAGTATGTATGCTGAGTAATTATGATAGTTTTGGCACGACGAGTATTCTTCGTGTCAAAACATATTTTACGTCATATCTCTTAAAGTAGCACCTTAAAACATAGATATAGTTTCTTGAAAAATAAAAGTTAATTGTATTCAATGAATTATGGAGTATATTAAAATAATCATTTCAACTTGATGTGAACTACTTTTATTTTCACAGCATTAGTTATAAGCTGTCCAAATTTTATTGCATGAAGTTTTAATTTGAAAATTAACTATCATATACATAGTCAAAAATTAAAATATATTTCCAATTTGAGACAATTAAATTATGTTAACTTAGAAAAGTAATCATGGTTTGGTTATTATGTAAAAAACATTAGTATTAAATGGCATGCATAAATTTCCTTTAGATAATTCTTGCACATTTCTATAATGATTTTAACTATTACTTATGATAACTGATATTAAATATTTTACAACAAATATTTAGATTTCTGATTGATTCATATTTTCTTCAGTATAAATTAGCTCTTTTACAACAATTGAGATGCAATTATTTGAACCAAAAACAAGATAAATTTGATTTAACTAAATTATATAGAATTCCTAAATTAGGGGAAACAAAAATTACATTTGACAGATAACATAAGCTCTGAATTTTCTCTGTTTGTTTATGTCGAAAAGATGAAAATACTTAAAAGAATAACTACAAATAAAGAAAATACCTTATATTATTTCATTTTCTGAAATGTATTCAAAAGGGAAAAATAACCTTTACAAACAAAATCGTTTTGATAATAAAACCCAGAAACAACGTTTTTGAAGTAAACTACATTCACATATTGAAGAAAATGAAAATCGATTTTTTTATCACAGTAAAGAAAATACAAGAAATTTATTTCCCAGTGTTTTATGAATGGTTTCCATTGATTTAAAAATTATTCAAAGCTATGTATTTGTTATAATTTTTAACTTTCCTATAGTTATTTTAACTAATCTTATAAATTTTTAATTAAGATTTTTTTTAAAAAAATTTTTCTTTATTTAAGAGTAAAACTGACAATTAAATTTATTCTTAATTTAATACCATTATATGCAAAATAACATAAGTTTCTTTTATTTCAAAATAGAATTATATTTTACCTTTTTTCCTATTATTAAACCTTTTATCTTTTAAACAGTATTACTTCTACATATTAAGATGTTTTGAATATTTTTAAGTAATTAAGCAAAGCAAAATAATTTATAAATAAATAAACCAATTGAGTTAAGTATTTAACTCAGTTCTCAATGCTATTCGTAGCATGCATATAATGTTCAAAATATTTATTGATGATTTAAATGTTTATCTTCCTATCAAGGAAAGACTTGTCAATAAACTCATTATACATATTAAACTATCATTCTTCTACAAGCATTTAAACAAGAAGTTATCGGGCTGAAAGTGAGAAAGTATTAAGATAACCATTCAAACACATATCTCTTTTTTTCAATCCTCAGCACATATCGAATTTATAAAAAGTTTATTAAATTTAATTAGTTTTGTGTGTTTCTAATGTTCCATATTATAATTTTAAAATGATGTATTTAATATTATTTTTATAAATGCTTACATTCCAATTGCACATCATATCTCTTTAAATATACATTTAATATTTTTTAGTAATTGTTTTTTCATTGATTTTATCATTATTTATATTACAGCAATACTGATTTGTATTATAACAACACTCCTATAATTTCTTTATATCAGCAATACATTTCTTAAATACTTTCCGTCTCATTCAGTTGACACATTTAGAATTAAGCATTAATTTCAAACATCAAATCTACATACAACAACATGATTCCCATGAATATAAGTGTCTCAATAAATAGTAAAAGACTGAAAAATAAACAAAAAATACTTTAGCTTAGAATTAAAATATTTTATTAAACTTGGCAGAGAGAGAGAGACAACTGAATTGAATAAGTATCTTCGTTTAATGAATCGGATTTGCTCAAAATATTTTGATTTCTTTAAAATATCAAATATATCAAAAGAAAATAAATAAACTTTACTATATACTTTTTTGTTTATAATTTAGAAAACGTACAGCACAACATTTTTAAAAATGTCCCATCTTTTATATTCTCCTAAGAGGATTTACAGAACTACTCGTCTCCTTGGAGAAAAAACTTGTAGGAACAGATGCAAATATTTTTTTATTTGGAAGGTATTTCTAATGTTTAAAAGCCTATTGCAAATAAATTTCACAAGAAACATTTTGCTATCTTAAGTTTTTTTTTCTTTTTTTTCCCCATGATAAAAATATCAATTATTTTTTTTTAGATTATATGACATAGCATTTAGGTTATATGGCATATTAGTTAGATTATAAGTATCATATAATGTAGGCGAGGAAAAATATTCGATGACATTAGTAATTCAAGTATGAAACTGTTGTAAGCTGAATAATGAATTTTTACCATAATATATTACTTTTTCTAATTAAAATGCAATATAGTCTTCAAAATTATAAAAACATTTTATTTAACTATCTCTAAACTGCTGGATAGATTATATAGAAACTTCGTTTGTACATAGTTTGATATAATTAAAAAAATAGCCATTCAAAAATTTTAATAGATACATATAATTTTGAACATAGCTTTTCTGAACCAAAAAGTATTGTAAAACTTAATTAAGAAATGGAATAATAGGGATATGGTCTCTTTTTCATAATTACAGACCTGTCATTATAATTTACTGTTAAAAATATTACAGTTTATGATTTTTTATTTCAATTGGTTTGACACATTTTTTAAAGCTTTCCTTAACCTGGAAAGGGAGTTATAGATTTTTAAAAACGATTGAACTCTATTCTATTCACGTTCTATGTTCTATGTAAACATGATGCCCAACTAAGCTAGAATTTATCAGTGAAGATAATTATCTTTCATTTTTTCATTTCCTAATCTCTAAGATTTTTGGTTAGCAAGTTCCCCCAGAAGTCAGAGAAAATTAAATAACAGATGCTCTTGTAAATAGATGCATCTCATGAAACTATGTGGAAGCAGTAATCCATGAAGTCTGGCCTCTTGTAACTGAAAAAAAGTCTAGAAAGAGTTAAAAATTTTGATCATATCAGTTTTCAGTTTTAGATTTTTATAAACAACAAATAAAAAACTTTACCATCTCGCTTTTTGTTCGGCTTTTCCCAGATTTTCTCTTGATAAATATCGTATCTTAAAATTAAATATGAAAGTGCGCATTGTATTACATTTGAGAATATCTGAAACTGACGATGATAATCTATGATCATTGAATAATTTACAGTTTTATTTGATCGTCTAAGCGTTGGTGGTCTTTAATTTATGAATTACCTCCAATTATTTAATTCAAAACTACATTCGTTGTGTTTGAATGTGATCAATTGTTGCACACAAAACTCAATGTTCTGCAAGCGAACAAAATAAGGACTTTCCCAAGTTTAATTTTGAATCCAGGTGTTTTTAATTCTTGATAATTTATTATTACATAATAATACATTTTACAGTTTTGTAAGTAAAACGTAATAATATGGTAAAATATGACCCAGTAAAACTTATAAAAATTAACATTTTGTTATAGAATTATTTTTCCGATACTTATGAATTGTATAATTTATTAATTTTCAAATAGCACAATTTTCCACATACATTGAATAAAAGTAAAATTACTGCTATTTAGGAAATAAATAAACTCCACAATTGCAAAAGGTTTTGATAGATTAAGTTCATCTATAACATTTACTATTGTAAATATTTATGTAATGTACTTATGATTGTAAACAAGCATAAAAGGTGCTGATCAAACATACATCGAACTGAACAAATTGACAAATGAGAATACACGTAACATTGCTAAATAGTCTCATACATCACTTATTATATCCTATTTGTACATAAGCATTTTCTGTGTTTAAAACGTGGAGAGATCTACGGTTATTATTCAAAAAAGTCTTGGAGATTTTTATAAAAACTACAACCACGATAAAACATTTATTTTGATTACAATAGTTTCATTAATCTAATTAATACTATAAATTGATTATTTCCTCTAAAAATTTAAAATTAATCAACATTTTTTATTCAAATAAAACCTTTACTTAAGTTTAAATAGTGAAATCTGCAAATTTATTCATATTTGTTATATTAAGATGAACAATTTTATGACAAGCTTTCAAAGGATAAAATATGAGATTTGCTAGCATTTTTATATCTCTAACAGTTAATAGTATTCCACATTTTTTTGACAAATTATTCTTAATGCATTTTTTAGCTACGAATTAATCAGTATTTTGAATCAAAATTGATTATTTGTTGCTTACGTAATAAACACTTTTCATAAAAGTTGAAAAATTTTAGTGTACATAATTTTTTTGATCACTCAGCGTAACAAAAACAATAAAACTAGTTTCATTAAAACTAAAATTATATTATATTGGTGTCATCGAGATCCTGCATATAAATAGCTTACATTTTACTAAAGTTTGAGACATAACGTACCATGGGTTTTTACTGTAAACATAAACTATCAATGTAATTTTAAGAAAATTCAAAACACAAATTTTCAAGTTTTAACTGCTAATTATTTTGAAAGAAATTTTATCATACATTTTAGACTGTAATAATGTGTAAAATATTCTTGCAAAATTGTAAGAAAAAATAAATTCCAAATTATTAACTTACATAAAACAATTAATAATGAACTTTTTTCATTTTCAAAGAAATATTTTTTATTTCTTTAACTTAAATCCTTGAAGATCAATTTATTTGTTTTTAAAAATAAATATAATAAGATTAAACGCAGAATCAGAAATTTAATGCGAATGAATAATATAATTATTGATTGCCAGGGTTTTAACTGAAAATTCCATTTCGTCACCTCAACAGTCCAGGAAATTATAAAATTATAAAAAGTAACAAAATGTTATATAAAATTTCAATTGAAAAATGTACATTCTAAAAATACGATGCATAATTCATAAAATTTAAATTATTTAAAAACAAAAAATGTGCTTTTTACATTCTTATTCTAAAAAAAATTAATTTTAAATTACATATGTTTTTAAAATGATAAATTTTCTATTTTTAATATCTAATAACATTTGTCTATAAAAAAGGTATTAAAAAAAGGTATTAGGTAAAAAGGTAATTATACAATGTCTATAAAAAAGGAACTTCCATGCTAATAATAGAAATTAAGTTTACTTATAGTTATATCATCGAATTTAAATTTAACATAGTCATTTGCATTAAATAATTTTTTATCTTTTTACATACCTTAATTATTTTCTCAAGATTTTTTAATTAAAAAATTTAAATAATTTATTATGAATTATATCACTCTTTGAAAAAGTACCTCGACAGTGTCATTAGCTATTAAGATAGTATATAAGTAGTCAAAATTTCCAAAGTCTTGCTCACATTTTCCTTTATTTTAAATACAAATTTTAAACATAAGGAATCTCTTAACTCAGTTTCCTTATTATCGATATTTCTGCTATATTTTCATAAAACATCACTGAGGAAGAGTCTTCGATTTTATTGGGTGGGATTTTTTTATATCCTTTTGATAATATCAGTCATTCTTTGGTTTGTTTCCTTTAAGAAGCAATAGAGTCGATTTTCCACATGACTGGCGATCCCTCTCTAACATCTCCTGAGAATAAAAACGAAGTTTATAGGAGAAAACCATAGAAGACAAATGATTACTTTCAGAGGCATGCATTTTAAGGAAAAGATCCAAAATACCTTTTGTCTCCTGCTGAATAGAGGAACGATAAAATGCACTTAAGAGAGACAAGCAGGTCGTATGATGACTTTTAAAAGCAGAATATTTAAAAAAAAAACAAACTGCTTTTTGATGTTTATGGAAGCTCTTTACTATAAAGGTATTTATATGTATCAATATTCTCAATGATAAAAAAATGTTACATTTCAAAGTCAGAACTAACATTGCCAGCAGCTGTTGTAGAGAGTCTTTTTTATACTATTTAATAAACCAGGTCAGACTTGGATATGCTTTTAACTGTACCACTGAGTATATGAATTTATGATTTGATGAAAATATCCGAAAAAATACCCAATGAAATTTTTATGACTTCTGCAGAAAGGCAGCTTCAACTATTTCATTGTTAAAGAAGAAATATCAAAGAATTCCGATATTTTGATACAAAAAGCTGCATATTTAAGTTTTTGATAAATATTTCTACTGAAATTGGGAAGAGTATATTTTGAGGAAAAAAAATGCCAAATTCGAAATAAAACATTTTTTCGTGACAGTAAATTTTTTAATAATTTATAAAATTGAAATTTTTAACTGCCATTGATCCACATACTTTATACGTCAATAATTTTGATGACAGCAAATTTAATGTTGATCTTCAAATAATAATAATTGCAAAATTTTTAGTTACTTAATTTAATTACAGCTTAATAAGAATTGTAAATGAAGCACCAAATATATTACAAAATTGTTCTTAAAATTAATTTTTAGGAGCATAAATTGTAAACGTCTTTTTACATAACTTAGTGGATGTAGATAAGTCTATTTATTTAGAATCATTCTTATTCTAATAAAAGCACAAAAAACGCCTGATGATATAATTCAAATCTTATTCTAGTTTTATATTCTTTCAAGAGAGAATTTCTTAGCTTATAACACTCAACTTTAATATCATTAAAATACAAAAGAGTCTCGAAAATAATTTGTTTAAATAATTAATAATGGATAAAATGTATTTAGAGCTTAGACAAGCTAGTGTATTTTTAATGTAGTATAGGATGCTTTTATATATAGCAGTTTGTTAAGAAGATAATTTCTTATTTAAGTTTCTAAAAAACTATATTAACTAAATCTAAATTCTCTTGATGTGAAATATTTATCCAGAAAAGTTTTAAATCATGATGTAATATTTTATTGCATCACTCTAATTTAAGCCGAGTTTGTTAGATATAAAAGCAATAAATTTACATTTTCCTTAAATGTACATAACTGACTCATAATTCAGGACACCATAAAAAGTTTTAGTACTTATATTAGTGGTACGATGTTAAGAAGGACATTAATCCTTGTTGTTTGGAACAGAAGTCTTAACTTAATATTTCTCTTATTAAATGACAATCCATGCCAAGAATCTCTTTTACTATGGAATAAATATTAAAATATTTTTTTTCAAATGAAATAAACTGAAAACAGAACTAAAGCAGATAACTTTGATCTCACGAAAATTCTGAGGAAAGGGGGAAATCTTAACTTTTTTGTCAATATAAGATATTTTTCATAGATTTCAAGATATTTTATAGGAATTATTTTGGACATTTTAGAAATAAAAAGTGGTATACATAGTATAAAAACTGATATCAATTTTAATTAAATTGTGAAATTTACTTTTAATTGAAGACAAAAATTTGAACATAATGTTTCTTCATTTTGTATCGTATAACAAATATATAATATATGAAAATTGTAGTTAAAATCACTTATAAAGTTGAATTTATTAGATACTAATTTTTTAATTTTTTCTTCTTTTACGTAAAATTTAAGTATATTATACTAATTAAGAACTTAAAAGATTAAAATAATTTTTTTTAATATGGAATATTTTCTGTATGAATATTTGTATTAACATTAGATATTAGATTAATATAATACAACTTATGGTAGGTTATTAATATAATCCCTGGAGAAATATTGTTATGCTAAAAGAAAATTAAAAGAAATGTATTTTTCTCTAGTTTAAAATCCACCAGGAAATTATTTTTACATTTGACAACAAGTTGAGATTTCAACAAAAGAAAATAAGTTTCTTATTATTCGTAAAATGTTTCCAAAGATATTTAGAATAGTTTCATTCTATAAAAAATTAAATTGCTGTAAAACTAAAAATGCTAACTTTAAAATAAGTTAAAATATATAATATGAAAAATAAGCAATTATATAAGTAAGTATATTTAATAACTAAAATTCTTTTCAGCTGCCTTTTAAATATCATAAATAAAAAATGATCTCTATGGAAACAATATTTAAAACAATCCAGTATTAAATAGCATTAAGAGAAATATTCCCTACTCAGCAAATACTATTATTAAATAATTTTCACGAACCAGAAAATTACTGTTTTAAAAAATAATAGTTCATCACGTGTTAAAATTAATTAAAAAAAATAATCAAACCGTAAAATAAATTAGTAAATAAAATTTTCTATACAAACGAGATCAATTTAAATGTACAATACAAAGGTCACAAAAGTATTTTTAATTACAATTTTCCTAAATTTTTCATTGATTTTATATTTATATAAAAAAAGTAATTAATATCTTTTTCATATAAATGTAAGAGTTCAAAATATTTTTACTTTTTAATCTATGGCCAATAAACATTCAATATTTTATTGTTTTATCTTTATATACACTAAATGGGATTATTTGCGAACAGAAGCTTTAATAAGTACCAGAAATATCTTTTATGATAAGTTTATAAACTTTGTGTTCTAAAGCAGATTAAAATACGTTTTCCATCAAATTAGCGATGAAAGTTAGTTACATTCTACTGAAATGAGTCTTTGTTTTATTTTTTAGATTTATTTGAAATTTTAATTTAAAATTAATCTAAACTAATAATAAGAAATATTTTAAACTTTAATTTACAAAATTGTGCTTCACAACATAGGAAATAAAAAATTGCTAATATTTGTAATATTTGTTATATTTTGATTCATATTAAAATATTTATTATATTTTGATTCATCTTTAAATATCGATGCATATCGGTGAAGAGTTGAGCTAAAATATTTTTCAACTTTTCAACTAGAAGATTTACAGTTCAGTTCAATAAATAATAATCCTTTCATGAAAAAACCGGAAAATGCAATTAAATTAATTGAAATTTACATAATAATAATAAAAATAAGAATAAATGTATGAAGTAAATAAACAAATTGTGAAATAAGGAGTGATTGTTTTGTTTACTTGTTACTCAATATTTTTATTGGAGTAACGATATTGAATGAAAGAATTTAAATAAATATTTATATAAAGGCTAGAAATATTAAGAAAAAAATCGTACAATAAGTATAAGAAATAAGCTCAAAATATTCAGAAAAAATATTGAATTCCTTTTAAAAGGAGAATACATTTATTTCATGAAAAAACTAATTATTTATTTCTCTATGCATATATTTGACAAGTTTGAAAGTATTTTAAGAATACTACAAAGAAAGATTATTCAATTTTGTAGATTAATAGACCACATGCCAAATCATATAAGTTTTATTACATTTTGAAATATATATAAATTATGTGATAAAAACAATGATTAGGTTATATTGCTGACAATTTTGAATACATATAATTTAGATTCTCTCAAATGATATTTTCTTATAAAAAATGAATTTAAGAAAACACGAAAACCGCAGGGAGTTTTCTCATAATCATGTTAAAATATTTTCCATATTATCTTCCATAGTTTGCAATTTGTATGCGTATTATCACACTGCTAACAGATTTTGAAAGCAATTATTGAATTTTGCATTTTAAATAAGTGCTTAAAATCAATGTCGTGTCAGTATTTTTTGTTCATTATAATATTTTATCCATTTTATAAGTTGTTTTTCTTATTTATTTCAAAATCTCCAAGTAAATTATTTTACTCTTAGATATATTATCTTTATATTAACAAATGTATGATGGTAACATGGTCGTTCATTTTATTCTAAAAAATCAGCAAATATGATTAAATACATATAAATCTTATATCTTGTTTCAAATAAATATATTTCATTAAATTTATTTTGTGTAACATTATACGTTTAAATCTATTTTACTGACAATCATGCTCATTTTTAGTCAATAAATAAACATTACCTTTTTACATGTATACTCATTACTGGTATAAAATGTTAATTTGTTTCTTCAAAATCTTTTACTCAATGGAGTTATGGGTCATTTACCTAAAATAAAAAAAACGTCAAAGAAGCTACAGATAGAATCAATGTGCTGATAATTATTGTCATAATATATGTAGAAAATAATAAGCTGGGAACATTTTGCCAAACATGCTAACCCTCTCAACGTTCGCAAGTGAATATAAGAATTATTGGGCTCGTTTGCAATATTTTAACGACAACTACAAAAGCTTCACCTCCACGAACGATATTGAGAAATCCTTACAATGCAAGTTACGTCTCAATCATATTTCTTTTTCTATGACCATACTTGAGAAATGTGATAGAAAGAAAGATATGTATAATCATAAGCTTAAGGAGGAACTCTGAAATGGCCCCCCAGTATGGCTTCTCGGAAAAAGCTAAGGAGAAAGAACGATTTATCAGTGAATAGATATCCAAATTGTGTTTTCTGTCATTTTTCTTGTTAGGTAAAGGAAGGAAGATAAAAAAAAAGACAGTTCTTATTATATTTCCACAAATGAAAAATATTGTCTCGGGGATATTAAGGATTAGCATATGAATCAAGAAATATTCATTGTTTGCAATGTATTACGGTGCAAGAGAACTTAGTAGCTTTACGCAAACTCAAGACTCCATTTTCTTTCTAAGTGGGTATATTATAAAAAATATTTCATCTACACTTCAAGAATTCTAAATAGCTGAAAGGGACAAGATATATGTGATATATTGTGGGCGTTAACAATGAGATAGATGTGACCTATCGCGTTTATTGAAACTTTGTAAGAAAATGAATGCTCTAGCCGCAAGCTAATGCAATATTCTTTTCATAACGCTGCATGAATAAAAATATTTCGATTCTGTTTCAGCAATTTTTGGTTTAAATAAATATTTAAATATTAAGCAATACAAATAAATGATATATATTGAAGTTGTGCCTTCTATTTCTCAGAATAGGAAAAAAACCTACGATTCTCAACTTTGTTTCTTAAATTATAATGGATATTTAATAAATTCATGCATGAAATTACAAATGAAAGACAGATTTAAAAAATTTTGATTTTGAATGAAAACTCGAGCTCAGATAAATACTTTTTTAAAATATACATTGGGAATTAAAATTTTAAACTGCCTTTTTAACGGTTAACAGACTCAAAAAAAAACTTTAATCATATATTATATATTAAAAACAGTGTATATTTTATTCATCTAAATTTTAGTGTGTTTTAAGAAACTACTAAAAATTTTTAATTTTTTTGAAAGATAATTTTTTCCTTCAAGGATATTAGCTTTAGGAAAACAGTGTCTAAATATAATGAATAGTTTATTTTCCGAAAAACAATTTTTGTTAAATCATAAATTATTCATAATTTTTAAAAAGAAATTTTTACATCATTAATAAAATTCACATGGTACATTTTAAATTATTCTTGAATGAAATTTTTAAAAGTTAATTTCTTATGGAATCAAAATTATCCTTATCATATGAGAGAGATCTGGAAGTAGAAAAATGAAAATTCTACTTGTTGACTTTCACTTATAACTACAGAAATTAATATTTTATGCAAAAATAATATATACAAATTATATCAATCTATATCTATCTATCTATATATCTATATCTATATCTATCTATCTATCTATCTATATATATATATATATATATATATATATATATATATATACATACTCTTTTTAAAAGATAAAATTTCATATAATAATCTAACCAGATACTTGGGAAAAACATTTCATTTTTCCAAAATAAGCAGGAAACAGTATTACCATGAAAATTTTGCTTTCATTATAAAAAAATTCCTGTATCCTGTACAGATAAATGTTGCTTACACCCAGTGGAAAATAGAAGAGATAGTATCATTTTAAGGGATTCACACAAATTGCAAGCTCTAAAATGTTAAGTAACTAAAAAAAAATTTAAAAAAAGCAGATAAGATTAATCTACAAATTCCCCAAAAATCAAAGAAAATAGCTTTTATTAATCTGGCCATATAATTTATTTATATCCATATATGACTTTGCTATAAAACTAATTTTCTTCTCTTTTAAAACTAAATAGAATTATAAATATATGTTTATACTTTTATGTAAAATTTCAAAGATATTATTTATGTATAATAAAGAAATATTTATCAAATTGAAGTAAAATTATTTTATAAAGTTTTGAATTATGAAATCTAGGGAATGACAACTGTTATTTATATTGTTATATTGTTATTTCTTTGTTGTTATTGTAATTTTTTTTAATTATATATAAATAAACAACATTGTTTAAAGGAGAAAATTTGTATATCTACAGGGTGTTTTTAAGTAAATATCAAAGTGGAGTCAATAATTTGTAATATTTATTACGTAAAATTTAAATAATAATTAATACATGAAATGAAAGTGATACTTAAACGTTATATATGCATGTGTTCAATGTAAAGAGTCTTCAATCATACGGCAAACATCATGTTGACAGTCTAGTTATTACAACTTCAACTTCAATTTACAGAAGAAAAAAAACTCTCATAATGGACAATATTTATAATTAATTTTATTTTATTCAATTATATTGAAATAATGGATGAATAAACTATATATTTAAGTAAAATGGTTATACTCCCTAAAAAGTTAATAAATTGTTATCCAAAAGTAAGTTTGCCGTTTTTTATGCAAATGGATTCTTAGTATATACAATGGCATTATACTTTTTGATTAAATTTTCTTTTTATTTTCAAAAATCAGTATCTGCGCATCTGAAATTGATTTTATGACTCTGAAAAATTAAAACCCGGCACATTTTTATTCAAAAACCATAAGCCCTTTAATTTGATTAAAAATAAAAAATCCATGCATGAGAATTTGCATTGAGCTTCTACAGTAAAATTTAAAACATTTTTTTTAAATTGAAAAGATTCAGCAGCGTATTTAAATTCAAAGCTAAAATTATAATAGTTATATATTGCTTAGTCCAAGGAGATAAATGTTTAAAGGAAATCAATGATTAATTAAATAAAAGTTTGTATACACATACTTCATTTCTCTCTACTCTCGATTTTAGTTACTGTATCTTTGTTACTTATAATTAAAATTAATCTCACGCTTTGTAATTTAAATGTTTTTAGTTTAAACGATCAATAACTATTGTGTTATATTTTTAGAAGTTATTTTATTTATGGCATGTCCAATTATCTGTGCAAATGAGTTCATTTTGAAGAATTAAATACTTTAATTCTGTGATCAGAGATATTTTTGTAAATATTTGCATGGAATATTAATAACTAAAACTTCATTTTTGAACGAATTTAAACGTTATTTAAAAAAGCTAGAACTTCAATAGAAATGAAGTTTTCTTACTTGCATGTTCATACACATCTTTTGAAAGGAAACTCATCAATAATGAGTTC
This sequence comes from Latrodectus geometricus, assembly GCA_026290005.1. Classification (NCBI taxonomy): domain Eukaryota; kingdom Metazoa; phylum Arthropoda; class Arachnida; order Araneae; family Theridiidae; genus Latrodectus; species Latrodectus geometricus. The sequence continues at coordinate 62,929 of JAPDSC010088699.1, read as the reverse complement.
ATTATACTTTAAAAAATTGTAAATTAATTTTAATACACTTTTTCACTACGTACTACGTTATTTGCCTACCAATGAAAAATAATTGCATAACAATTTTGAAAATTAATTTAATCTACATTAGCTCCCTGGAGAAATTTTTCGAAGTGGACAGCTCTGCTCTTCTAAATTATTCATGAAATATATTATTTGACCTGGAAATAAGTTTTAAGGGTTTTTTTTATGCTTCCCAACATTCAAATTAATATTTTAAGTGAATTCAAAATTGATGATGGTATTACAGTGAGAATTACTTAAAGCATCTAGATATGCTGAAATAATGGCTGAATGTATTGAATGTGCTTGGTCTTAACTTTAGCTACGCATGAATAATGTTAGTTACTAAATCAATTAATGTAATTATTTTATAAATTATATTTACTATAAATATTAATAATATTTATAGTAAATTGTTATTACAATTATTTAAATTGTTATATTAAGTTTAAATATATATTTAAAGTACATAGTTTATAGCTATAAACAAGTTTATATATATTACACAAGTATATAGTTATACATATTATAACTAAAATTATAATATTTTCATATTATATTTATTACAACTAGTGATAAAATATGACTTTAATTTTACGAAGTTTTAGAACTAAATATTTATAGAGATAAAAATTCGGATACATTATTTATCTCAATAAATTGATTAATCATTTAAACATGCGTAATGTCCACCAAACATATTTCTTTTGGAAATGATCAACAAATGACCTAAAGCAACTGTATTTAAACTTTATTATATTTAATAAGATAGCATTTTGTAACAACAAAAATAATCGTTTAAATTTCAGGACATGTAAATGATTAGATTATCACAAATTCTGCTGTTGTTTGCTTGGCAAAACAAGACTTGTATATCTGAGTCGGTTTGATTTATTTAATGTACATGTATTTTTAAAGTAAATTCATTTAAGTTTATTTTAAACTTACTAGAAAATTAAATAAATCTAATATAGTTATTTAATTTTAAATCTAAACGAAATAATTGCTTATATTTTAGATTCTGTTACAAGTAATCGAAAGGCTATAAAAATACAATATTTTTATGCAATGCTGCTATTTATATTAGAAACTTGTTTTCGTACGCAGTGATTTTTGAATGACAACCAACAGAAAACAGTTCCAAACAAGCAGAAAGAGTTTATAAAAATACACAGGAGATTATGAAATCCTCTTAAGGTAAACTGTTTTCAAAATTTAATTTTAACTTGAAAGGCAAAGGACTTGAATGAAAAAAAAAA